>JAJJWW010006199.1:0-261913 GCA_023531295.1 Papaver armeniacum | reverse complement strand
CTTATTATTTAAAATTGTTATATTAATTTCGTACGAGCTGTGAAAATCCAGAAGTCAAACAAAACTACTATATTAATTTCACATTTATATCATTAAAAAAAAAAAATCTATTCAACATATTTGTATGGGAAAACGGCAAGATGTTTGTATGGATGTCAGCTGTGTCTTCCATTCACGCGTGATGGGGTTCTGCCCATTTTTCCGGGAAGGCTATTTTTGGGGCTGCTTCTCGCAAACGTGTCAAATATTTGGACAAGTGTGGCCGCATATGGTTGCGTTGTGTTCCCAGCTTTCTACTAATTTAGGAACTTGGCGAGGATACTGTTTTTCAAGCGCCTACAATTGCTTAAGTAGTAATGATGAGCTAGTAGTTTTATTTTTTATAGATTAGGGCGTTGCAATCTGTAAAGAGGTGTTGGAGCCCAAACAGAGCTAGGTTACCAAACTACAAGCTCGTATGATATTATTCTTTATTATCAGAAATTTATGGATTAAAAATAATATTTCAACATATTTAGGGAAAATAATTAATCATCTCATTCTTAGGGAATAAAATAATATAATTTATATTTTTTTAATCTTTATAATTTCATGTATTTATTATAAAAAAACTTAAAAAAAATACTATATTAATTTACATTTATGAATAAATTTTAAAAAAATCAACGTATTTATGGATAAATTAATGAGATTTATATTTTTAAAAAAATCTTTGTAAGAAAAAAAAAACATATAATGACAAAAGATTACTAAATTAATCTTTATTAATGTTTATAATTTCATGTAAATATTATAAAAATCCAAAATAATAAAATACTATATTAATTTCGTATAATTTATATTTTTTGAATCTTTTATAATTTCATGTATTTATTATAGAAAATCCAAAAAAAAAAAAAAAACTATATTAATTCTTACATTTATGAATAAAATTAAAAAAAATCAATTCAATGTATTTATGGATAAATTAATGAGATTTATATTTTTGAAATCTTTGGTAAGGAAAAAAAGAAAAAAAAATATAGAAATGACAAAAAAGATTACTAAATTAATCTTTATTAATCTTTTATAATTTCATGTAGTTATTATAAAAAATCCAGAAAATAATAAAAAATACTATATTAATTTCGTACATTTATGACTGTAATAAAAAAATCAACTCAACATATTTGTGGAATAAAATAATAACTTTTAAATTTGTAAACTCTTTTGTAAGGGAAAAAAATCCAGATAATAAACAAAACTACTATATTAATTTCGGACATTTATGATTAAAATAAAAAAAAATAATTTAACATATTTATGGAATAATAAGATTTGTATTTGTTGAATCTTTTATAAGGAAAAAAATCTAAAAATGACTATATTAATTTTTAATATTAATGATAAACATCTAGAAAAAATTACTAACAACATCTAAAAATTACTATATTAGTTGATATTTTAATTAATACTTATGTTTAAAAATCTAATTATTTACCTGAACACAATCTTACGGGTTCCATTAATACAGTTAATTTGAAATTCTAATTAATATTTATGTTTCCAGTATCTAAAAAAATCTAACTATTTACCTGAACACAACCTTACAAGTTCCATTAATATCGTTAATTTACTAATATAAACAAAGTCAATGGTTAATATACATATCCAATGCTATCATAGCAAAAGATCGGATTTGACTAGATTTTTTGATCTGACCGTATATAATTAAAAAGAAAAGAAAAAAATATTAATTCTTATGCGACAAAAGGTATGAAAAAAGTAATCATATTACAAATATATGAAAAAAATTCCAATTATATAAAATTTCTATATTTGTTGAAGAAATTACTTTTTGCAAATATTAAACTAATTTTGGAAGTCCCGGATATTTTTTCTTTTTTAATTGTCTCCCGTAATCTCAAATTATAATAAACTATATAAATTCTAAGATATTATTACCAAAACCAAATATTTTTTAAAGTTTAGTGACTCTTTATATAGGAACCATAGCAAGAACCGCATTTGTTTACGTACTGTTTTTTTTTCTTTCATAGTTGTTGTGTTCTTTCGTCGTTGTTTTTATATTCTTTCTTGAAATTGAGATTTCTGATGGCTAATCTATTTTCGTTATTTGATTTGTAGGTACAATCAATACTTCCAAAAGAAGTTGTGGCAAAGAGCGCTCATGAATACTGATACTAGAGGTGAATAAATTGATTTAATACGGCTTCTATTGGTTTTAAGGTTTTGTTTTCGGATTTCGTTTGAATTTTTTGTTAATGTTTAATTGGTGTTTACATTTTCCGTATGGACTACATACGAGGAGAAGCATACAAGGTACCAAGCTTAATAGTAACTCATTTTTCTTGATCAAATGCTTATATATAAGAGCCTAATTTTAGAAAAACCTACAATTTTTTTCCTAATAAAACATCAGCATTATTGGTTGTTCCATCAGATTTGTTTTATGAATGGTGTTATCTATCATTTTCTGGATTAATAATTTATGGTACGGCCTCCGTAATAACGTAATCATGCAAGTATTATTCATGTTTTCATACTCATCCATTATTGAAATTACTTATTCCATCCATTTGTTTTCATACTCATTGCATTATTGAAATTAATTACTTATTCCATCCATTTGCATGTCCATATTTCGAATGGGATCCTATTTATTCCATGTTATATTAAAGGTGACAAAAATATGTATATATGCATCCAAATTTTAAATACTCATGTTTATGTGTGTTTCTATATCAATCCTAAGAATCTACATTTATTCCATGTAATTAAGAAAATTTAAACTATTTTTAGGCGGATACAAATGTGATATTTATAGAATTTTCTATATATATCGGGTGTGCGTGCGTGTATGAGTATATTAAATGCAGGTATCTATCTTAAAAAGTAAAAAAGAATAGATTTTTTTGGCTATTTATTCCAAAACTTTTTTGTTTTTGTAGTTTTATTAATTCTTATATATAAATGGTTGGAGCAAGGCAAACAAATTGTCTGCATGCGTGGCTTCTTTTGCGGACTTATTCGCGTTTGTTGGTTGTTTAGCAGGTGTGCTCAAAGGTTTTCTGTTGTATTTCGAATATATTTCCGCAAGGAAAGATATCTTGATAGCATGTAGCGTTCGGTAAATCCCTTTGTCTCTTTTAAACCTTTTAAGTCTTTACATATGCATATGTGCAAGAATAAAATATTTAGGTTTATTGCATGGCGTTTATAATCGGGTTTGTAGAAGTGAAATCATTTTTATTTCTTTGTGCTCCTAAGATTCTTCTTTGCTTTGTACTTTTGTTCTGCAGTCACTGGTATTATGAACACAATACATAAACGTGGTTACGTGGCAATAGAATCATTTCTTTTCCTTTATTTTTTATAGGATTCCTCTTTGATTTTAGTTAACCCATGGTAATTTTGCTACCAGCTGAAATAACAAACGACTTTCTTGGCCAAGCCAAATCTGTTGGACAAGGTTTATATTTTAAATTATGCTTATCATGTTCCAAATGTGGATTTACAAATCTGCCGATGTTATCACATACTAGGCATATCATAAGTATTCTCTTCGTAAAATATAATTTAGTTGATAGTAAATTTTGTTTAACATCAATAGTTGTAGTTTTGTTATTTTTTTCGTTGCAAAAATGATTAACATTTACGATGTTCTTCTGAAAATATGCTAACTAAGGAATTTCGTGTACTGTTTCCTAACTTTTCCATTTCATATATGCAGAAGATATATGGATGTGGAACATACAAAACGGATTAGCATAAGTGTCTACTTTTTCTAAATGGGTGGATGAGGATTGTAAAATTCCGTTTATGCTGGTAGTAAGCCCGTTAATTTATTATGGATCAAATAAGAAAAATGATACTGCGTGTCCTTTTTGTTAGTTTTTACTGTTAATAGTCATGTAAAATGTAACTTTATACTTTTTTTTAAACATGCGTAATTTTGTACTTCACAAATGCAATAATGTTCAAGAAGTGGTTGTAGTGGCAGTTGTCGTCCCCATAATAAATAAAAATGTTCTCGAAGTGGTACTGGCAGTTGTCGTCACCATAATAAACAAAGCATAAGTTTTAGCATATTCGAGATCGAGATCGAACTGTACAAATAAAAAGTGGCAAGATGTTTTTTGGCATTTGGTAAGTTACAGAATTGCCCTACATAAGTAATGCAACACACCACCGGTAGAAATGTACCTACCAAGAAAGCAAATTTAGAGTCTATGACTTTTAGAACAAATAGATCAAGAATATTAAACTTTTTATCGTTGTTTTTCTTTCAAACTCTTTATTCAAGTGAATGTCCTCTTGAGGATTTTATGGCTCCTATTGTTGATCCTAATCACTCTATTTATCATATCATAAAAGTCAAATAGTAAAATAATAAAATTAACCAGTTTCCTGCTATTTAACTTTATAAGCGGTCCCCCGATGTGTAATTATACCAGGTTCCCCCAATGACTAACTTTATAGTCTCATGATTCCACAAATCAAGATGTCATCTCAAAGTTGAGCTCATTTACATGTCTTAATTTTTCCTGTATAATGTTACGAAAGAAATTATAAAACAACCATATTTGGTTTCCCGATCAAGTTATGATTTCAAGAACGAACTCATTTACATGTCCTAATCTCCCGTATATAAGGCTCTGAAAGAAATTGAAAAAAAATATATCTTTTTATCTTTGGAAAACTTTGTTATTTCTTTTGCATTAGTAGTACTCTTTCATTTAAGGCTGCAATGTATGTTTACGTTAGAGGATATTGCATGAGGTAAAACATGCGGATGGAAACTTGATATGGTTGGAATATAGACAATTAGGAGAATTGATATTGACAAATATGACTTAGTATATTAGCGTCGATCAGTTGTAGAAAGGGAAGCTCTCCTTAGAGATACCAGTACCCCATCTCCTTTCTCATTTTTACCAGCATCTATAAATATACACTTTCTTTTGTTGTTATCGATGAATTCCTCTAAATTGCACAATTTCATTTGACCATTGTAGTTACTGACATTTACGTTCTTTTGTAACACCCGACGATTATAATTAATCATTCCTTATGTTTCCAATTGATAATTTTCGTTAAATCAACATGGTTATTCCCTTTATTTCAACCACAAACAATATTATCACTTTATTTTCACAATCAATAATTTCTATCTTACACAAACTTGGGCAGTGCATGTGGTCTCGGAGAAATTGTTGGCTGTTTTTCCACTGCTCCATTGAAAATTAATTATACTTTCAGTGAAATGTATTTTAAGTTTATTTTCTACTTAGAGCATTCACTCATTTAGGCTCTATTTTAGAGCTTTTTACCCACACAATCAAGCAGAAGAGGAAAGAGTAAGCTAGAAATCAAAAAGTTCCTCAGTTTTTTACTGATTTCCTTTTTTTTTTTTTTTTTTTTTTTTGTTTTTATAGGTAGTGGTTACTCAATTTAGACTAAACAAAGATTAAGGTTTGAGTTCTCATCACATTATGAGTTAGTCGGTTCGAAGGTTGTCAGTTCAAACCAGATCTATTTATTTTGATCGGCTTTTACATTTTTTTTTTGTCTATTTCACTACACTGCTCGCATTAGTGTAGGTTGTCCCTTGCAGCGAGGAACTCAATAAAGGCCTCATAATCGGCGGTTAATATGCTCGGTTTTACAAGAATTAATGCATTTATTTGACGGGAAGCACTTCATATGCTTAGCACTTCATATGCTTAGCACTATTTAGAGTTGGCAACCTATTTTCGTGTATTTTTTTAGTGTCATCAGATATTGATACAACTATATAGTAAGGGTGATTTTTCATTTAAATACATGTTATTGGAGCCCAATGAGCAACAGTTGGCCGTTTGATTTTTAACACAAGTATATAATTTCTGAAGAAAGATATATCGATGCATCTCATTGATCACATCTTCTTTGACGGGAAACACTTCATATGCTTAGCACTATTTAGAGTTGGCAATCTATTTTATATTTATATCGTATGTTTTTTTTTTTAGTGTCCCTAATATCAAATATTGGTACAACTATATAGTGAGTGTGATTTTTCATTTAAATATAAGTTGTTGGAGCTGGGAGAGCAGTTGAGTTGGCCGCTTGATTTTTAACGCAAGTATATAAAGATATTGGTGCATCTCATTGATTACATCTTCTTTGACGGGAAGCACTTCATATGCTTCGCACTATTTAGAGTTTGCAATCTATTTTATATATAACGTTTGTATTTTTAGTGTCTCTAATATCAAATATCGATACAACTATATAGAGAGCGTGATTTTTCATTTAAATACAGGTTGTTGGAGCCTGGAAGAGCAGTTATTTTGGCCACTTGATTTTTAACACAAGTATATAATTTTATCGAAGAAAGATATGTCTTCACATTATTTATCTCATTAATTACATCTTCTTCGACGGGAAGAAATTCAAACGCTTTGCACTATTTATAGTTGACACTCTATTTTATATTCATATCGTCTTTTTTTTTTTTTTTTGATCTCTAATGTCATAAATCAATACAACTATATAGTATTTTCGATTTTTCATTTATCTACAAGAAAATGGACTCTAGAAGAGCGGTTGAGTTGGCCGCTTGATTTTTAATGCAAGTATATGGTTTCTGAAGAAAGATATATTCGTGTATTTCCTTGATAACATCTACTTTGACGGGAAACACTTCGTATGATCTGCACTATTTAGAATTGACAACTATTTTAGATTAATATCGTGATTTTTTTTAGTGTCTCTAATATCATATATCGATACCTATATAGTAAATATGATTTTTTATTTAACTGCAAGAAGTTGGATTCCGGAAGAGTAGTTAAGTTAGTCGCTTGATTCTTATTACAAATATATAATTTCTAAAGAAAGATATATCAGTGCATTTCCTAAATTACATCTTCTTTGACGGGAAGCACTTCATATGTTTTGCACCATTTAGAGTTGGCAATTTATTTTATATTAATATCGTGTTTCTTTTAGTGTCTCTAATTTCATATATCGACACAACTATATAACGAGGGTGATTTTTTATCATATAACTACCGATTTCTTGTGTTTTATATACATGAACTACGTACTGATTTCAAAGGTTGTTATTTCAATTGTAATTTCTTAAAGACGACTTCTTAATCTCCAACACTTTATACAATGCGTAATATGTGAATTTGGTTTCATAAGTTAATCTACTAAATAATAATTGGTGTTCTCATTATACACTGCAATTGTTAGTTGGGGCCCTTTTGGGACGGGCCCGTCTCACCAAATGGGGATCAATTCCCATCGTACTTGATACGTAGCACATGTTAAATACTAAAAAAAATCTTATTACACTTTTGTATTTATAGTTTAAACTATTTTACTTTTGAGATTATTTTACCTATTTATTTTAGTTTATTTATAAAATTATAAAATTGATTATTGTTTATTAGATTGCTTGAAATTAGTTTTCAAAACCATGTGAGATCTTTAGATAATAATAGTATTACATTTTGTATAATTAGAAAATTTCTAATCACATAGCTTTAATTATTAGTTGTTAATCTGTTGGATAGTAATTCTATCGTAGCTTATTAAGATTTTCATTGGGACGGGTGCGGGGCGAAGCCCCGCCTCAGTGGACATGGACCAAAAGGGTAAAATATTCCAGCAATCCCGGTGCGTAGCACGGGTTTCAAACTAGTACCAACTCAAATCTTCTTCAGCTACTGGAGAAACCAGCCAGGTTTTATGGAAATTGCAAGGTTCACTCTAACAATTTTGATCTTCAGATTATAAACATACAGGTGAAACATCAGGCTTAGATAATAGGAAATACCATTAGGTCCTAGGAATAATATACCTAATTTGATTGGGGGCCAAAGATATTAATTGGGGGCCTCCCACTAGAGGACAAAAAAGGTCACCCAAACCTAATTTGGGTCACCCCTTACCAGAAATTTTTCTAAATACCTAAACTACCCCTGAATGATTAGTATTAAAACTTAATAAAGTTAATTTAATTAGTGTGGTTAGATTATGTTAGATAAAAAACATATTATTTTTATTTATTTTTATTTTTTTTTTGTAGAAGAAGAAGAGGAGGTTTTAGAGGAAAACTTGGGGTTTTTAGAAATGAGTAATTCAAGTAGGGGAAATGATGTTGGAGAAGGTTCAAGTAACAAAGATGATTGTGTTGATGGTAAAATTATCTTAAATTCTCCCATGGATTGGATATATGTCACAACACAGAGAAAGAGTCGTCAATGTCGAGGGATGTATACCCTAACGACTCTATAAAGTCGTCAATGTATTGACACCAAAAATGACGACTCAAACATGCAACTTTTCCGAGGTTATGAAAAATCGTCGTGGTAATATGATATACCCCGACGACTCAAACCCGCAACTTTTTCAAAGTTATGAAAAATCGTCAGGGTAATATGATATACCCTGACGACTCTTAGCTTGGGTCACAAAGAGTCGTTATTTTGTGTGTCTATACCAAGACGACTCTGAAAAATTTTGGGACAGAGAGGTTGTTTGTTTTTCACCTAGGGTCGTTGACCTTTAAAAAGGGTCGTCCATAGAGGATCGTCATAGGTTTCTATATTATGTTAACGACTCTAATCTAGGGTAAAAAATATGAAAACCAGAAATAGGGTCGTTATCTTGATCATCATATACCCTAACGATTTTTTATGGTCTCTATATGCATATGAAAAATCGTTAGGATTTAGGCTTGTCGAATTGACGACCCTTTTACTGTAACTGAAATTTTTCGGGTGAATTTTTTTTTTTTTTTTTTTTTGGAGTCGTTAATGGAGGAGAAGAGAAGAGTTGAGAGGGTGAGAGGGGAGGGAGTGATCTTTTTGTTTAGAACTAGAAATGAATTGGGGCTTAGGATTAAGGGTTAATAGGTTTTTAAGATTTATTTTTAGTGAAGGGTATAATAGTACTTTCATAATCGGATTAATACACCCCTAAAAAATTTGGGGTGCAAATAAAATGTCAAGGCCCCCTATTAATATGTTTGGCCCCCAATCAAATGAGGATAATATATTAGGATGAGTCTAGTCCATTTGACCCAGTCAAATGTCTGTTTGGTCCTATTTGGTAATATAAATTATAGTTTGGTCCTAAAAATTATTGTTTGGTCCTACGCTGATGTCATGGATGATGTAAATGTCACCTTGTAGTGTCAGAAATACCCTTTTGGATAAGGACCATATATATAGTCAAAAGGTAAGAGAGATGGAATCATTCTCAGATTTACTTTCTCTCTCTTCTTTTCTAGATCTAGTTTTTCTTTTCCTCTCAAATGTTTTTTCTAGGGTTTTAATTTTGTGGAAACAAGAAACAGAGATGATGAAGATATGCGATTTACGATGAAGATTTTGCAGATTTTGATGAAGATTTGCAGAGATGATGCGACGATTTACAGAGAAACAAAAAACAGATATTTTGATTTGATTACATAGATCGAAGACGAACTCTGTTTTTTGATAAATTTTTTTTTGTTTTTGTTGTTGCTGGTGTTTGAATGTTGAAGATGAAGAAAGACGATGAAGATGATGATTTTGGTAGTTGTAGACGACGAATATGATGATGTTGCTCTTTGTTGAATACGCCTTGATCATATTGGTGATGATGAATACAGATGTGTTCTTGACGACGACGACAACGAAGATGAATACAGATGTGTTCTTGAATGAACGATGCTGCTGCTGTTCATTGAAGATGGTGAAGAAGATGAAGAAGATAAAGAACTGATGTTGTTGCTAAAGATGTAATCAAGAACTGATGCTTTTATTTTGAAGATGAAGATAGTCTGTTTTTTTAGCTTTTTGTATGGACTTCATTCCTGGGAATGAAGTCGGTTTTTTTAGCACGGAAGAACTACTACAAAAATAAAAATTTGACACGGAAGGGTATTTTTGTTTATTTAAATATTTTTAAATAATTATGGACCAATCAGTAAAGGCGTTTGACCAAAAGACTAAACAGACATGGGCCCACCTAAAAAAGGACCAAACAATATTTTTCCCGCTTAGATATTCATCTTCTTACTGACCCAAGGAGCTACAAGCACAAAAGTAAGCACAAGGAGATGGGAATTACAGTAGCATAATTGTTAGCATGGCAAGACATGCCAAAAATAATTATCAAACAAAACACGCAAAAGTAATACTAAGATATTTGGTAGTGACAAGGAATTGCAGAGTAAGACTAAAATATCTAGAAACATACAGAATAAAAGTCACCACGCTCTTAGTGGTGTTTCAGATCAAGTCAGTAACTTTTAATTGGAAGAACCAATTTTACATGTCAACCCACCAACTGATCAAAATGGTCATCTTAAAAATGATATACAGAGCCTACACAGAACTGCAGAAACTAAAAAGAAAAGAAAAAAAACGAAGTAGCTTCAAAAAGATTCACAAATATCTACCAAGCTGTGCAAGACACTAATAACCAGACGTGGTCACCTAATTTCATCGAAGTTTGCGCTTACCCTTTCGTATGGCTGCAGCACTCAAGTTAGGGTTCACATTTTCAGGTGAGTCTTCTATCACTGAATCTTCTTGTATAATTAGACCTCGGTTCCTTGAAAACTTTCTAATCGGTGTTGTTTGGTTACCAGCTGTGGCACCCTCACTACTTTCACTGATCACTTCCTTCTGAGTACTAGCCCTGGCACCATGACTACTTTTGCCAGTCACTTCCCTCTGACTATCACCCTGTCTATTTCCACCTATCACTTCCCCCTGAGTATCACTTGAGATATTTGCTGGAGTTCGATGGGGCATAAGCTCCTCACCAATGGTAACAGTATCCTTCATCAACTGCAAAACACAAATTATAGATGGTTACAAAAACCAAATCACCTTTTATAAATAAATTAAAAAAACACCAAAACCAAATGCAACTGGCTTTATTTCAAGCAAATGTTCAAACATTTACAAAGGGACTTATGTGAAGTACCTGCCAATCTTTGAAATCAAGCCGAAGAACAAAATGGTTGTAAGCAGCAACCCCTGAGGCAACTTGATCAGGTGTAGGTCCATTTCTTGGAGCTGTATACGAAAGAGAAAGAATGTGTGAATTGCCAAGAGCTGTATACATGACTATGGTTACCAAGGGAGCAACATATCAAAAAGGTACAATATGGAACTTACTAACTAAGTGGCGACCATTTGAATCAACAGATATCTTGACTCGACCATCTTTCACCAAAAATGAAAGAGCAAATAAATTCTCCACTGTCTGTGCAAAAGAAACTCTGTTGAGAAGTAGATTATCAAGCATAACTCTCTTATTCTTCTTCAATATGTCATACATAGTGATCATGTTTCTGTCAGTATCAGTTGTCTGCTCTTCTTCAGCATCATCAAGCTGCACACAACATGGAGGAACTCATTAAACCACACAAAACAGGAATGCAGTTTACAGTAAGTGTTAGTCTAGAGACTTTCAAAGTGCTAAGAAAGAAGATGAATCAATTAAAGTGGTACAGGATCAAACTAACTGGTTCATATTGGTAAAAACAAAAGGTTTTTCTAACTCCCAAATGTATACTATCAGAAAAAATGCCAATACTAATTTGAAGATTAAAAAGACAAAACATACATCTTCAGGGCGTTCAGTTGTAGTTGGTTTCCTAGTCCACTTTCTCTGAGTAACAATTTTCCTTTGCTTGACCTCAACATCCATAGGTCCAACCCTGAATATAAAACTAACAATGAGCCAAAGAAGTAAAAAGAAAATAAATAAGAAATATGACCATGATATCACTACACTAGAACAATATTATTCTGCTTACATCGTACTGCATCCTGGAACCTTCATGAAGATGTGACATACATCAAGACCTACATCCTTCCAACCCAAGGTTCTGGCTTGTCCACCATTTTGCTTCCCAAATTTTTGAAGCATACAGCTGATGAAATCATTGGGAGTAACACCATCACTATTCTGTGCTTTAACAGATGTCACCAAGGTGTTGGCAATGCCTAAAAGAGCCTCAGCATCTGCAACCTGTTCTCTCGGCTTTGTAACTGTAACCCCGGATAAAAAAGATATTTAATACACTTCAAAGAAACACAAGTGAATAACAGACCAAAAAACTAAAACAGTACAAATTTCTCACCACATTCCCATAAATTCATTCTGACTACCAATCCTGTAGCCAGATGTAAAGGATAATGCTTTCAAGCCATACAGATGAACCAAAAAATAACACATTTACAAACAGTGAATTTTAAGATGAAAACATGAGATATGCCAATCAAGATATAACCAAATAGAAAAACAGAAACTCTACATATTAAGAGTAAAGCTAAAGTTACAGACGGAGATATCTTTTCTACATACCCATCTGGTGCAAATTCTCCACTTCATTGAAAATAGATTTGAACTTGTCAGAGTTAGCATCTGAAATATCTTCGCTTTCATCTGCAAAACAGTCAAACCCTAATAATTACAAAATTATAATCAAAACCCTAGCCTCCAAATCAAAAAACAAGAGAAAAAAGAAAAAGAGAAAAGACTTACCATGTATCGTATTCCTTAGAGCAAGATACTTCGAACGTAGAACTCTTCGATCAGCAACACCATTACGAGATTCACTAGTCTCGGGTTGTTCTGATTCAACTTCATGCCTTCTTCTACTACCTGGTTCTGGTTTAACTCTACGCTCATTTACCCCAACTTCACCTCTATTTCTAGTACTACGAAAATCAGATTCTGGTATTCTGGTAGACATGATTCTAAAACCCTAAATCTTTGAACATAAACAAATCCTCAAAATACGATTAAACCCCATAACAATTTCTTGATCTCTAATTACAGAAACTGTATACCTAAAAAATCCCCAAATCGAGAGAAGAAAAAACTAACCTAATATGAAAAGAAAAGAATGGAAAGTATTGAGTTGGGTTATATATAGAGGTTTGAATAGATTTGGGCTCTATGACTCTTTCAATTTCTAAATCTAAATTCAATTTTCAATTCCCGCTCAATCGAAATTTTGTGAAAATAATTGGAGCTCTTTTCTAAATTCGGACTTCCCTCTTCTCTCTCTAAAATTTTGGAAGCTGAAAAACAATTTTTGGGGAACTTAAAACATCTCAGATCTATCACGTAACGGCCACGATTGCTTAATTCAAACCTAAAATACACCTTTTTAGTGTAACGGCAGAAGATGAGGAGTTTGAGAGATTGTTTGGTACACTCTAATGTATCAAGCAATTGATGCTGTCATAAAAACTTTTCGGAGCCGTCTATGGGACTAAATACACCCACTAAAAAATGAGCCGGAAGATTCAGAAATTTTTGGAGAGCATATCCAGCAGCGGCCCTGCAACATATCCCACCGTGGATCTCTGAGTGAATACGAATCGGGGAGACACGTCATGGGAGAAGCATATCTTGTTAGAGATTTTGCAATGTATCAATAAATATTTGGCTAATTCCTCTTCTTCGTTCCAAAGACTGCACATCACGCACATAAGTATGAAACTTCTTCTTATCAAATTGTCAATTGTTAGAATTGCATTTTGCACAGCTGTCTTTATGAAGATTTTGGTTTCTTGAGGAACCCCCTTTATCCAGGCACTTTTATGAGGAACTGAAAAATCATCTTGAGCTTGTTCAGCATTGTTGTTTGAGATGAGCCGGTTGTTGCATGCTATTGTTGAGAAGTCTAAAATTAAGTTACAAATAAAAAAACTCAACTTCAGCTTGTAAGATAATAGGATTGCCAATGAAGCTGAACAGAGCTGTTATTTCTTCGAGTTTAACTTCAGTTGGATTTCTTCTCATTAGGATGTCTCACTGCCCATCATGCACCATTTCAGCTATCATATTATTATTTTTTTGTTAGCTAGATAGTTTACGCCTTCGAAAATCTTGACTTTGGGATGATGTTTTCCTTCCATTTAGAAAACCTACTTTTTACTTCAATGGTGGTGATATCCTCACTACATGCTTTTTTTTCTTTTCTAAGGCCCCTTCCTATGGGTGTGGCAAACTTGATTGTTTGCCATTTAAGCACCCACTATGGAGGGGGCAAAGTGGCTAAGTGGCTTGGCTAAGTGGCAAATTTGCCACTTAGCCAGGCCAGGTCAAGGTTCTCGGTCTAGTTTACACCGTTAGGTGTTTACTACACCGCTACCGGGTTTTATAAGACCGGCCGGTTTAGTTTGCACCGCTGAGTTGAATCTGATCCAACGGCCATAATTTTTCCCCTATAAATACCACATTCATTTACCATTTTAACTCACACCTTCTCTTCTCTACTTTTCACATTTGTTAATCTAAAACAAATTTCATCATCTAACTATTTCATCCACTCGTATTGTATAATTTCTTTAATATGTATCAATCTAATACTCAATCTAAACAACAAAAGAAGAAGATGAGGGGTCCAAAATTTACAGTAGCCGAAGATGAAAGCATTTGCAGAAACTATGTGTTCTTTACACAAGATAGTATCGATGGTGCCAGTCAACAATCTACCAAGTTGTGGGATAACATATTTGCTAACTTTCGAAACGAAACTATGAACATCAACGAGCGTGATGCAAATGGATTGTCCGGTCGCTTTGTTACAATCAACGCCCAAGTTTCCTTGTACGTAGATGCTCTAATACAAGCTGCTCGTGGTCGAGAGAGCGGTCTTGTCGATGTTGATGTCGAACGAAAGTGCTGAACTGATTGGCACCATAAACATGGGATAAAAAACAACTACAAAACAAAATTATGAAACAACAAATGAAACTTAAACAATTTTAAAAAATAAAAATAAATAACAAATGAAACCATAATAAAAAAACAAAAACAAATGAAACAAACACTACACTACTCAATTCGTCCCCCATCTCTTCCAAACTCAACCCACAGATTCGCTCTGAGATCTTCCCTCAACCTATTATACAAAGTTTTGTTCTCAATATGACTGGTCATTTGCGCATAGTTCCTTGCAGGTAATCCTCTAGCTGGTATAATCTCAGGCCTTAAGTCTTCATCTTGATGGTTAGTCCAATTCTTATTACGACGTGTCTCCTGGATAACCATGTTATGCATAATGATGCAAGTCAACATAGTCTTATGCATTTCACGAGCACTTAAACCACAATAAGGCCCACAAACGATTGCGAACTTCCGCTTCAGAATTCCAAAAGCCCACTCCACATCCTTTCTCAGATTCATTTGTTTACTATTGAAATACGAGTATGAACGACCCATTTCACCGGCAGGTGGCTGACGGTAACATTGAACTAAAGTTGACCATTTTGGATAAATTCCATCTGCAAGATAATAACCATGAGTGTAGTGATTCCCGTTGATACCGAAATTTACCCGAGGAGAAATTCCATACTTTAAATCTTCAAACAAAGGCGATTTGTGTAAAACATTTATATCGTTTTGAGATCCGGGAGACCAAAAAAAGCGTGCCATATCCAACAATCATAAGAAGCGGCAGCCTCAAGGATCACAGTTGGTTTTGCGTAGTAACCCTTATACTTACCGGCCCAATAGGTAGGGCATCCGGTCCATACCCAATGCATGCAGTTAAGACTACCCAACATCAATTGGATTCTTCTGACTCGTCATCAATTTGATTCAACGCCTGAACGAATATTCATTGTTGTTCTTCAAATCGATCCATATGAATACGCACTTCTTCGTCAGAAGAATGCATATCCATTTTGTTGAAGAAAAAAAATTAAACGGATGATTAAGGTACAAAAGAGTAAGTAATATAGAGTTAATGAGAAAATTAGGTGTGATTAAATTGAATTGAATGGGGTAAATTTATAGGGGGGGGGGGAATATCCGTTATTTCACTATTTAATAACCGACATTTACAAGACCGACCGGTTTTAAAGAGACCGTTAGCGGTCGAGACTCGACCGCTAGCGGTCTTCTTAAGGCCGATCGGTCTTTTCTCAACCGTTCGGTTGAGACTCGACCGCTTATGTTTTATCCCATAGTGGCTCGGCCAGTTTGACAGGCCAGCTGGCATGGCAAATGGAGGGTTTAGCCAGTTGCCATAGGAACCGGCCTAAACGCCTTTCCAAAAGCCAAATCTATATGGTTTGTGGATATCCTTTACTAACAAGTCTTCGGGATATACCTTCATCTTTTGTTGAATTATTTTCCTCCTTTGAAAAATGAAAAATAAATCTACCATGCCATGGATAATGGTTTCTTGCAAATAAGGGAAACAATTTATTTGAAACTTAAGTGCAAACATAAATATAATGGCATTTTTATAGATACTTTGTAACAAAACTATGGCTTAACCTATGTCTTTACATGCTTGTGTTAAAGTTATCCTCTAATTGTTATATAATCTTTTTATGTTAGTAAAATAACCATTATGTTTTAGTTTGAATACATATGTACAAATATATGTTGATCAAAACTAATCTTGAAACTGTAACCATTAATCTTGAGAGCATTTATTAATATAAAATCCGCTAAACCTTAAATCCACCTTAATTTTGTTTCTTTCAATAATACAATTCAAACTCAAATAGTACATTGATAAGATATGTAATGGGAATGAATAAGAAAACAAATTTCGAGTAATTGATGGAGCAATGGAGCATAAACAATAAACAAAACTTCAGTTTTAAAATTCAGGATAAGTAAACCACTCCTCGTACAATAAAGCAATTTAATTAGTTGACAAATTCTGAAATGACGAGGGTACCAAGTACACCACAATCTTGTTAACAATGGATGATCACAAGTCAATATCAAATCTAAAGACAAATCTAAGCTACATTTAATCTCTTGATCTAGTTTGAGTGAACTTATGTCAGAAGATAAGGATCTCAAGAATAATCAAACTAGGTGCAATCAATAGTTAACAAACCGCTAGTCAATCAAATCAATAATTGAAAACTAAAATAACAATGCAATTTTAGTTTCTCACCAACGATACTAGTAGATATTTCTGACCCTAAAGAAGTCTTTAAACTAACGGACGTAAGATATTTCGTCTAATTAGGTTACTTTCTTGTCCAAGATAGTATTACGAGAATAATATTAGTCGGCTACAATAGTGACTACGAAACGAAATGCCTGCCTCGTGATAAGTTTGTAAGAAGAATAAACTTCACAATTTATAAACCAAGGTAGTTTGGACACCAAGGAATTTCCATAACCGAAAATATTCTTAAGACATGCAATAAAGTACCAAAAAATGTAATCTTGGTTAACTAAGGATCGGTTCTACTAGAGATCCATAGGATCAGTCCTAGTGAAGATCCTTGGGACCGGTCCTAGTAGAGATCCTTGGTTAGGGATCAGTCTTACTAGAGATCCGTGGGATATGTCCTAATAAAGATCCTCAAGGGATCGGTCCCAGAATAAATTTATTAGAGCATTGCTCGGTCGAACTCACAAGTGTTGCTATCTCAAGCTTGTTGTCAAATTTAGTTATCAAAACTATATCTTGATTTCTAGTCTACAATTAGTTAAGTCCCGGACTAGGATAAAAATGTGGTTGAGAAACAAATGATTACAGCAGTCATCATTGCGTTCTACCATTTGAAGGCGAAGATCAACTGAAGCATTTGGATAACTTCATCAACAAAAGGTAAGTGAAGACTGAACCACCTATATCTCAAGTTATATTCACTTTTTATCATTTTGAGACGATGTCGCATAACTAATTACACTAGTATGCATAGACAAAAAATTCGAGTCAAGTTTATCTTAATAATTTCTCGAAATATAATGGCTAAGCTTAATGAACATTTGTTCATACTTGATGAATTTCGGTTTAGGACAATTTATTGTTCGGAATCAAAATCGTGATTCAAGTTTATCATTTGGAAATAGTCTGGAACGATAATATGTGTCATTGATGTTATTCCGGAATATATCGATTTGATTTAGAGAAATATGTAACTACTATTGATTCGGATACAAAACAGTAGTATCAGTTTTACTGGGAAAACTGTTATAAGTCTCAACTCGTATTACATGTATTCATACAAGTAGCGGAGTAGCTATATAAATATCAACTTACATATTAGTGGTAAACATATTCTTATGTGTATCATATTGAAAATCTGTGTGACTCGTGAAACCGGATAGGTGTGCATACTCGTATGTAAACCATTCTTGAACTGTAGTTACGAACCGTGGGTGAGTATCCAAACCGGTACGCAAGCTTAAACAGTTATGTGTTCTAGAACTCGGTAGTGTTTCCAAACCGATACGCAAACCGATTCAATTATGTGAACTCCAGAACCGGTACAGTCTTTGAGTTTCCAAACCGGTACGTAAACCTTAAAAGTTCTGTGAACTCCGAAACTTAGGATTGGTGGAAATTTTGCAAACTGGTACGCAAACCTAAAAAGTTCTGTGAACTTCGAAACTTGGTTTGGTATAAAGTTTCCAAACTGGTTTGCGAACTGTGACTAAACCGACTCACGAACTACTATGTATTTGTATTCGTACATCTACTAATCATGTGGATTATACTTTCAAGTGTGTTTAAATTATTTCTTCGAGATAATTAACATTTGATTAATTCTCTATAAATACTCGACTTAAATGATCAAATGTTTTTGACTCGGAGTTAATGTCTTGTGTGTTCATGAAGATGAAGATTAAGCTTTTAAGTTCAAACCGGTTAGTTTCGGCTAACTATGTTGGACATAGTATTTGTGCACGGTTATGTTACAGTCTCACCTAACCAGAGTGTATATCTTGCTTATGTAAATCATATTCAAAGTTTCATCTAACGGTGAGTATTGATTGCTTGGTTCCAAGGCTATCTTAGCTTAAACCTAAAGCAACTTATGTTTTGAATGTCTATAAAAGGAAAACTCCAAGAAACTGGGATTTTTGAATCCTGACACTAATTTTTGGTGTGTTTTAGTTGTATCTAAAGTCGTCCTCTCCAGAAACCCTTTAAGGGTTTTGCGACTATAAAGACTTCATTGGGATTCGTGAAGCCAGGTCCAGTTTTCATTCCTTGACAACTCGAGTATCCTGATCTTGATTGTTTGTAAAGTTTACTCCAACGATCATGATAGATAGTGATCATCAAATTTCTATTCGTCTCAGACTTTATTGATTCCACAAATTTTATACTTGTGAGGTGAATAATAATCTAGGTTGTACTTCGGGTTGCATAAGTCCGGATTTTGAGGAAAGCTAGACTTCTGTCAAATTGCTATCGATTTCCATCACCTTGATCATTCATTTGATTTTGATCATACGTTCGATCGTAATCATGAAATCAATTATACATGCTTAATCTGTGGGAGGCAGATTTGGTTTAAAGTCTTCAATTGAGTTGAAACAAATCTTAGTTGGTGTGACGTCAGCTAAGGGAATCACTTGCGCGGAGTCCTGTTGGGATTCAAGAGGCGTAAGGAGCGTGATTGTACCTTAATCAGTGGGATACCTTTTAGGGCTCAACTCATTCCAGTCTGAAGTTAATTACTAGTAAGCTAGTATATGTAACGGTTTAATACAGTTTGGTGTTCAATCTGGACTAGGTCCCGGGGTTTTTCTGCATTTGCGTTTTCCTCGTTAACAAAACTTTTGGTGTCTATGTTATTTCTTTTTCCGCATTATATTGTTTATTTTTATAATTGAAACATCACAAGTTTTGCGTTGATCAATCATAGTAGAGACATCAGACCTAGTTGTTGGATACAACTTGATTGATTCTTGGATATTGGTCTGTGGTACCGTCCAAGTTATCCCTTTGTGATCAGGTTCGCGAATTTGTTTATGTAAACGTTCTAATCGCAAGAGGGAGAGATATATAACTCTAAGATATTATTCCTTGATTGAGTTTAACTCTCGGAGTTGTATTGAGTTTGTCCATACAGATTGCATAAGAAAAAAGTGGTGGTGTATTTTGGTACCCCCGCATTTTCAAGATCCATTGACTTATTTTCAACTACGAAGCAAGTTTCTCAAGTCTACTTACTTAAACTACGAAACCATAGTTTTCAAGTAATAACGAATTACCAAATATTGTTATGTTGAATCCACAAAGTTCAATAAATAAATTATACTTCGTAACTTCATATACCAAAGTTGTATGAAACAACTAGTATATCATTCTTTGACACTTTGTTCATAATAAAATTATCAAGTCACCAGTACTAGAACATGTAAACAAACTTCGTATGTTATGTTTTCAATATAAATTGACTTTAGAGAAACGTGGATAAAAATTGAATTAGTCAAGTATGTGTTACTATCCTTGGACCAGAGGATAGTGTATTCGTTGTTACTGATACATCTTCAGGTTATTCGAAGTAACACGAGCGAGTCTCAATATTTTTATTGTTCCTAGTCTAACCTAATGAAGTTGACTCTAATAATCAAATCAAGCATTTTCGAGTTTTGAGACTAAAATTTGACCAACAAACTTGACATACCAATGCTTGGTGGGTCCAACCGAGCAATGCTCTAACAATCTCCCCCTTTGTCAATTTTCATTACACAACCATTTACATATGGAGAATACAAGAATTAAAAGATAGATATTACATTACATAACACTCTCTAAAATTTATCTTCTTACACTTGATTCAAAGTTTCAACAACACAAAGTCCTGTGAATATTCGAAAATAAATGCAAATGTTGATGCATTTAAATAAAAATAACTTTAATCCCCCTTAACGTAAGCTAGGCACATATTCAATCCGAACATATATGTTATTCAATTTCATAGTATGAAATACTATGCATCATGATATGTTTATCCCCCTTGATCAATGTTTTGCTCTTTTATGTTTAGATATATACTTTTCAACACATATATCCTTTCTCGGCTATAATTAAACCACGTGTACTTCATATATTTCTCCCTCTTTTGTCACAAAATGCAACAAGTATTTTGAAAGGACCTTCAAGTTCATAAGAACTCGATACAACCTATAATATATATGTTAAGTAGATCGAAGGTCCAATATACCACTTTGATAAGCCACCCTAAGAAAAACCACAAAAGTAATTAGCTTAGCTTATTACCAATGATCAATAACCCGAAGTAAATTTCCTTTATTTTGATAAGTTCAAGTAAGATGATAATTAACTTAGTTACTTATCAGGATTCAACTATAACAAAATAATTGTACCTTATTTCGACAAGCCGGACTAGTTTCTTATTTTTGATAGGCCAAACTAAAATTAGAATTAATTTAAGTCTTTTTATCAGGAAAACGACCAAAATAATCGTGATCTAACTTAACAACGGTATTTTGAAAGGAAAACGATTAACTTAGGGATCAAGAAGCTTTTAGTAGTACTATTGGTGGGAAAATAAATCATATTGTTATTTTAGTTTTCGATCATTGATTTGATTAACTGACGTTGAAGTTGAATAAATCTAGTTATTTATTTTGTGATCATTTTCTTCTTATATAATGTTACTATAACTAGTTCAAGGACCGGCGATTTATTGATTCGAGATCTGAAGATATGACTAGTGATCTTCCATTGTTAACAGACTCTAATGTGCGTAATCGATCATTACTGGAAATAAAATTATTTGTGCAGGTACTTTGAAGATTGAAGACTATAAGATTTTCTTTCTAGTATCATGATCTTTGTGATATACTTCTTTCACACTTGATTGACTTGGATACAACAAGCTATTTAACCCGAATAAACTTTTAAAGCTTCTTTTATAGATCGAAAAACTATATAGGTGTTTCTCTTTGACATTTAATCTGATAGTTTGTAAACTAAGATTGATTATTTTGATAGTTTGTATCCTAGTTGATTTGACCGACAAAGGAGTTTATATTATTTAAACGAAAGAACCTTTGTACTAAACTTATCTCTGATTAATGATAGGTGTCTAAAACACCTTAATATTTATCTATTGTTTATGCTTTCTTTGCTAAGCTTTCTTGTAGATTATGTATCTTACGTTTGCTTTTGAGTGTAAGTACTTTGGAGTCATTTGGAACAAAAGAAGAAGAAACATCGCTTAAAAGGCAAGAAGGTGCAAATGTTGTTGGAGGCGAACTATTTCTCATTATTTGCTTTTATTTCTTTATCTCTGTCTGAAAAGCATGTCGGCTTTAGTGATGCAAAATTATTTATCTGAAAAGCACGACATATTTAGTGATGAAGAGAAATTGAAGAGAATAAGTGATCTGAGAAATAAGAGAGAGACGGCGGCTGTTGGTGGAGGAATTCTAAGAAAAGCAAAAGAGGCATTGCGCATGCAAGTGTTATTGGGAGTTCACTGGGAGTTAGAGGGATTCAGACGGTGGATCGTATCCTAGCTGTGGGTGCCTTGGACAGTGTTGGTCATTACCTGGACCTGAAATTTAGAGAAATTAGTTCTCTCCCAATCATTTCTTCAGACGCACTTTCATGGTGCTCAGAGACCAGAGAGAAACGAGATCGGGAAGATATGCTGCTGGTAAAGATTAAGAGAGGGTTTTACAGAATTTAAGATGAAGCAGAAACTGAGATGTATTTGAAGATCCAGATGAACTCATGGAGGAATTGAAACGATTTGAGTTAGGGTTTTAACCGAAAGAAGATGCAGGGACAAGCAATTGCAGGTTGTAATGTTAATGTATATGAGCTGGGAATGGAGCAGTTTATGGAGTTGATATATCGCAGGGTTTGGAGTGCCGAGTGTAGAAGACTGCAGGGAAGTCGCAGTGGGAATGTGTTATGTTGCTAAAGTTACAGCCATGAATGTTTACAGGGAAGAAGTTGATTCAATTGGCTGATGGCTAGAATGAATTGCCAGGAGTGGGGTGTATATGCTGCAGCTGCAACTAAGCCTGATAAGGGATTGCGAGGAGAAGATTGTCAGTTATGCTGCAATGGAGATGATCTGAACCTGAATTGCAGTTGTAAATTGAGGAATTATGGTCTGAGACAGAGACGGTGGTATTGAGATTGTAAATGGGTTTGTTGTCGATGGAGTTGTGGCTACTATTGAAGCAACAGAGGCGCCAAGATAACGCAAGATTGAGCAGACATGGCAGTGGTGGTATGACTGAAAAGGAGAATGAATCGATCATGATGCAGTGGCATTGGTGTTGGTTTATGAGAATAAATTTGCAAGAAGCAAGCCATGAGGTTGAGCTGCAGGTTACAAGAAGAAGTGCAACTGAAGTGAAATTGCAGAATGCACAATCTGTTTGAGTTGTGACCATGGCTTGAGAGGATTAAAGCGCAATCATTGTGCAACACAAGTTCAGCCTGTGCAATGGTTTAGGCCTTGGCTAATGGAACAGTCAGCTGAGTTGACTCTGAATCACCCTAACTCGGTATGCTTGACCCGAGTTGACTCAGTTGACCTTCCCGAGTTCAATCGTTGACCGTTGATCGTTTGACCTTCCCGGTCACCTGTGATATTTTCAAGTCACCTGGGTGACTTTACCGGCCAACTTCCGGCACATTCACCATTTTTCCGGTGACACTTTTTGGGCATAGTTTCTACGTGGGTTCTTCTCACACTTGGGCTTGGTGGACTCTTATCTATTGGACCTTTGAAGACTTGACCTAAGAAGAGACATAAAAGGGGGGATTCTACAACTTTTATATCACGTATTCTACTTGGAGTTTTGGAGAGAGACGGATATCTTAGGGTTTGCTTTGGTTTTGTTTCATCTTCTTTATTTTATTTATATAATATTATGATGAACTCCATTACTATGAGTAACTAAAACTATTTTTGATTAGGGGTGATTTCAAAGCCCGAAATATGAACTCATGATTGATATGCAATAGCTCGTTTTATCGCAAGTTTAGTTACTGTTTGATTTCTACCATGCTAATAATGCTTATGGATTGTTCCTTAATTATTTAAGTTCGAAATTAAATGGTTATGTCACAATCTTATTGCTAGTTTAGATTTTCTTCGACCCGTAATTGTCTAGATAATTAAACACAAGTAGCAATATGTGGGTATTGATGATGGGACTTTGTTAAGTACCCACATGTAGAAATTGACACTAGTAGGTGATTCATGCTTTTGAGTTCATCACTAGGAGCAACCTTATCTCACAAAACTTAGAGCATTTGTTTAAGTCACACCTAGAGAGCGTACTTCTAGGAAACTTGGCAACTAGAATCCGATAGTCGAGCGCTTCCGTATCCGGTGAGCTTAGGAGATAATAACGGGATAGTTGAGCGTACTAATTATCATAGGGTTGTTAGTAACAAGATAATGCGAAGAACGTGCTATATATCGATTTGGTTTATGTTTCGTGGTCGAGAATTATTCCTTAATCAATTTCATCTCATATTTGAATACAACTTTACAATTTTCAGAATTTCTATAACTTAACAATCTAGCTAAGAGTATTTACATAACAACTTTTGCTCCATACCTCCCTTGGGACGAATCTGCTTTCATTGTACTACTTGCTAGTGTAAAGAGAAGTAGAAAATATAATTTGCGAGTTTGACACCTCGTCAAAATTGGCGCCGTTGCCAGGGAGGCAGTGGCAAGTTTAGTTGTTATTTTTTTTATTCTTAGTTGTTACTTTTGATTTTATTTTCAATTTCAGTTTACTTATTCAATCTCTTAGAATCTGATTTTCTGGTATTATTTCTTTGGTGAATGCGTGGAGAGGGAATACCAAGTCCAATTGGTATACGTCTTCGTTCGGGCACTTTGCTAAAATACTTGATTCGAGCAGTGAATACTCCACTTCCTCCTAGTTCTACACCAAGTGAATTCTCGGACTCGGACAAAGAGGAAGACAACACAATGGGAGGTCGACCACCTGCTCCAAGAACACTCAAGGAGCTCACTTATCCAAACCTTGACCAAGACCTTTATGTATTCAAATTTGAATGGAACCATTGAGTTGAAGCCGTAATTGATTCACTTGCTGCCCAAATTCAGGAGTTTAGCGGGAGAAGATCATAATCGCCACTTGCAACAATTCCATCATGTTGTGACTAGTTTGAAGCAAGCAACTGCAGATGCCGATATGGTTATGACGACATCTTTTCCTTTCTCCCTTATAGATGCTGCAGAAGAATGGTCCTTTTGCTTACCTCCTGAGAGTATAACCACATGGAATGGGATGAAGAAGTTATTCCTTGAGAAGTATTTTCCGACATCAAAAGTAGCTGTGATTCGTAAGGAGATTTGTGGTATTAGACAAGTATCGGGGGAGACTCTCTATGAGTATTGGGAGCGCTACAAGAAGCTTTTAGCTAGTTGTCCACACCACCAAATCAGCGATCAACTTGTGATTCAATATTTCTATGAGGGGTTGCTTTCTAATGATAGAAATTTGATCTATGCCACAAGTGGTGGTGCACTCACCAACAAAACCATTGTTGAAACTACAAGCTTGTTAGAGAACATGGCTGCAAACACTCAACAATTCTACACTAGGGGTGAACAAATGGTAAGGAAAGTGAATGAAGTTGGTGATTCTTCACATTTGGAATATATAATGGGTAACATGGAGAGGATGATGCAACAAATAGCAGCGGATGTAATACCATCATACACCCGAAGAAGTCGAGCAAGCAAGTGCTATGTACCAAAATCAGCAAAGGCCAAGATATGACCCATATTCCAGCACATATAATCCGAGTTGGCGTGATCATCCTAATTTCACCTACGCCAACAAGCAAGCCGCAGTTTCCAATCCGCCTTTCAATCAACAAGGTGGGTACTAATTCTTGCAAAGGCCGCAACAAGAAGCTCAAGGCATGAGTATAGATGACAAGTTGAATCTCATTCTCAACACAATAGCGCAAGATAAGCAAAAGACGGAGATGGCTATGAAGGACATGCAAACACAAATGGGTCAACTAGTTACTACCGTGAGCAAATTGGAAGCACAAGCAGCAGGAAAACTTCCTTCCCAACCATTGAATCCTAGGGAGGCTGTCAATGCTATTGAGTTGCGAAGTGGGAAACAAGTAGAGAAATCGACAACATCACCGGAGTCCCATGAACATGATTTAGAGAAAGAAGTGGACGAAACAGTCCCTAAAATGACTGATTCGGTAAATTCTAACTCCAAACCTCTTGTTTCTACTTATGTTACTCCTCCACCTTTTCCTAGCAGGTTTGCAAAATCAAATAAGGAGACGTGGACAAAGAGATGTGGGAAATCTTCAAGAATATCGAAGTGAACATTCCACTCATTGAGGCGATAAGGCAGGTTCCTCGCTATGCAAAGTTCTTGAAGGAATTGTGTAGTAACAAGCACACATTGACTGGTAATGAGGTAATGAGTGTGGGGGAGTGCTTCGGCATATCTTCAAAAGAAACTCCCACCTAAATTGAAAGACCCCGACAAGTTTACTATACCTTGCACAATTGGTAAAACAATATTTACAAAAGCTTTGCTAGATTTAGGAGCATCTATTAGTGTTATGCCCGCCTCAATTTATGAATCTTTAAATCTTGGTCCTCTCAAAAGTACCAGCATAGTTATTCAACTTGCGGATAGATCTAATATTTACCCGAAAGGGGTTGTTGAAAATGTTTTGGTGCAGGTTAATGAGCTTATATTTCATGTGGACTTCTATGTTCTTGATATGAGTGATGAAAACTCATCCTCGTATACACCTTTGTGGTTGGGTAGACCATTTATGAGAACCGCTAGAACAAAGATAGATGTATTTGAAGGTACCTTGACAATGAAATTTGATGGAGAGGTCGTTCGCTTCAACATCTTTGAGGTGATGAGATATCCGAGTGATGTGCACTCATGTTTTATTGTGGAGGAAACTGACGCTGGCTAAGAATGCAAACGAGATGAAAGTCGGGCTGATGACTTTAAACCAAGCGCTAAGAGGGAGGCAACCCATCGGTTTTGTATCTTTATCTTTTTATTTCTTTGCGCATTTTATCTTTATTTTCTTGTTTTGCATATCATTTGCGAAATTTCCCACCTTGAACTTTACTTTGAATGACTAAATTTTACATTGAGGACAATGTAAAGTTTAAGTGTGGGGGAGCATTTATATGTTTGTAGTTTTATGCCTTTAGTAAAAAAAAATAGAAAATAGAAAAACAAAATGCTTTATAAACTCCGAAATCTAGAAACTTGTGCCTTTAGAATGACACTACCAACATAAGTGGATGGAACCATCTTGGTTACAGGAGTTGAGGAACCCATTAACTAAAAGGACATATCTCCGGAATTACAAATAACATGATAGTTGTTATCATATCTCGGAATGTCACCGTATCACTTTCTGTTTTTATTTTTGCAATATTTTCTTGTTTCTCTAAGTGATTTGGTGGATCACTAACATCGAATTGTTATTACTGCTAGGATGAAATAGAGTGATTGAGTTACTAAAAAAAAAAAAAGACCAGACCAATTAGATCAACCGTAGTATATATGAAAAAAAAATGACACTTGGATAGCAATATGTGTGTGTTCTCCCTGTCTCCGTCGCCTAAACAAACGTGGAACGCATGATCCAAGGGAATTACCATGTAATCTGCTGACAAGAAGCATGCGCTTGGATCCAAAATATCTAATCATGTTGTCAATTCTAAAAAAAAAAAAAAAAAAGTGAAAAAAAAAGAGCAAACAAAAAGTGAAAAAGAAAAAAATATTATTATTGTTCAATAAAATCAATTGCTGGTTCCCTTGTATATGCCAGTTCAGTTGATCTACAATTAAGATTGTTGACTGTTGGTTCCCTTGTATATGCCAGCTGAGTTGATATTAGAATTCAGACCAGTATCTCAATCCATAAGTTCATAGGTTCATCTTGGCGGTGACCTTCAGACAGATATGGGAAACACTGATCACTTGTCAACATTCGCAAACATCTACCTCTATATCCATCTTCTTAATCTATTCATGTGTGATTGTGGTTAGTTATATTCCGAATATTGTGGTTTGTTCAACTTTCTAAGTAGAGCTTTATTTACTTATATATGAATTGGATTTGCATCAAGGTACCTCCTCCTGTAGTCATTTTGGGTTCGTTCATAGACTCTTCACAGGTAGTTGGAATTTGGAGTAAAATATTTTGTAGTACACCTCTTGTAAACCTTCAAGAGACTATAACTCGTCCACTAGGGACCCCTAGGGGTTCAAAGGCTTGTTATACGTGCTAAGTGTGACCGTAGCCTCGACGACACGGAGTTGTATGTATGTGTTGATGGTGGGTTTTCATTTGAGGTTAAAATTGTAAAAACCGGAAAAAATTATGCGCTGACATCTTGTAAAAGATAAAGCCATTTATAAGTGTTGGATACTCCCTCACTTAATTCACCAAGAATGGAGCATGTGGCAACAATCCCATTCTCGTGAATACATGAAATTCCTCCGTGTTGGAGCATGTGGCAACAATCCCTTCCCGTGAATTTCATATCAGCCTTGTATTTCCAAAGACTCATTATCGGTGCGGCATGATTTAATGAGTGTTGCTCTTACAGAGCAACACGAACCTCCAAGCATTATAATGAAACCATGTACGAAATACACGTACATGCTGACTCTCGGTGTGTTATACTAGCCCGATTGAGCCCCTCTCGGTGTGTTATACTAGCCCGATTGAGCATCCTGACGACCGTATCGGTCCGGATATGATCCGATCGCAGTCATCCAACTCCATAAGCATGATTGGATGACCCCGGATCAATTCCATCACCCCCAAGCGGGTATGGAATACCCACGGCCGACCCCGCATGGTCGGTCATTGGCCTAGCTTGCCAAGAAACCGTTCATACCAAGCATTATGGACGGAAAACCCTAAATTAGGGTTTGCGGCATATTACATGTGTCGCAAAGTAGTCTCAACCATCCATCTTCGCAGTATAGATGGAGGGTGTAGATGTAGACTCAAAGGGCCCGAGCATGTCAACATGATCACCGTGGGCCCGCCTACGTACTTGACCAATCGGTCGGGACCAACCATGGTTGGTCGTCCCACCCGTACGCCCAAAGGGAGCATGGTCACACGGTTATGAAAGCCAAAATTAGGGTTTCAAGCCATCACGAGCGTCCATCTTCTCCTAAGCACGAATGGAGGGTCACATATTAGATTAAGCAGTCCTGTCATACCAAAGCATGACCACCGTGGGCCCGTCTATCCCCTCACTTGATCGGCCAAGGCATATCATGCCTGACCATCCCAAAACGCACGTCCAAACTTGCGTGGTCACACCTCCCAAACCGCAAACTAATCTCGACCGCTCAATTTCGCCGGACGATTTGAGTGGTTCAGATCACGTTTTCATGGGATAATCAGGTATAGGCGTGAACACCAGCCTACCATCTTCACGTTAAACCAATCGGCCAAGACCGACCAAGTTAGGTCGTCTTGGAACGCGCACCGGAAAAGAGCATGGTGCGCGGCCTTTTGCGGCATCAAATTCCTATTGCTAAATCGATCTCAACCACTCCTCTTTGCCGGTCAAATTGAGTGGCCTAGATCGCACCTCCATGGGACAGTGAGACATGGACGTGTACACCGGCATGCCATCTACATGCACGCCCGGTCGGTCCTCTCCGAAATCCTTCCCATGCTTGGTTTCGACCAAGCTGAAGAGTGATGCTTGCGCGCCTCTTCGAAACCCTAATTTCATGAACGGTCGCAGATGAGTGTCTCAAAGATCATCTCATCCGTCCAACTTCACCAGCCTGGTTATACAACCCTGGTCAGGAGTTAATTGGTCAGTGAGGCGTCATTACCCATCACTTTACCACACCATGATGCAGTATTCGCATAAAATACACACGATACTTCACAAGTATCGACTTCTGAATAACGCAGTTATTCAATTCAAAGATTACATGCTATCTTTCGTGGATCCACAATCCACACATTCCAGACATCAATCATGTCACAAACCGGGGGATACATACTTGGGTATTGGTCACGGCGTGCGGCGTGCAACGCGCCATCACAAGAACGTGTTAGGAAGTTATGGACGGTTAGCGGTGAATTACCTTATCGCAGGAGAAGTGGGCAAGACCGGTCGTGTATCACCAACGGTCATAACTCCACTACTCCATCACTCCACTTCCTCCACTTCCCACGAGAGACGTGAATAAGACTCAATGACTTGTATAAATAGGTTCTCCGCCCTATTTCCAAAGAAAAACCCGTCTCCAAGCAGAGAAAAACAACAAGAGAACACCCAGAGCTGCTACACCAACCGCAAGCTTGTTCACTTTCTGTTGCAATTCATAAGCAAGTCTACACCTTCACAATCTCAACACCTTCTTCGCTTCCCTCCCTAAGATCAACCCCATCTCCTTCACTTTGTGACCAACACAAAAGAAAACAAATCCGGAACGGCCATTTCTTGGTTTAGGCCGGACTTGCACAGATTGATCTCTCGAATCTACAAGCACTCACTTAATTGTTACCATCTTTCCAATTTCCACCAAGAAACCAAACTGTTCAGGAAGTTCCCACTTCTACACAGATCGTGTTAGCGGTTCTCATAGCCATGCAATTCATTCACAACAAAGACAGTCAATCCATTGGCACTCCCTTCTATCTTCCACCATCAGCTGTGCGCTGAACCGCGACTAAGACTCCATGTCCTCCTCGTCTCTCGAATTCTAGCCACATCCAAGCTCTTCTCTCACCCTCGTCCCCGGCATAAACACAACTAGGTTCTCGCCCTCAACAGAGAAGTGGGCAAGACCGACCTGTGTATCACCAACGCACAACTCCACTACTCCATCACTCCACTTCCTCCACTTCCCACGAGAGACGTGAATAAGACTCAATGACTTGTATAAATAGGTTCTCCGCCCTATTTCCAAAGAACAGAAAACAACAAGAGAACACCCAGAGCACCTTACACCAACCGCAAGCTTGTTCACTTTCCTGTTGCAATTCATAAGCAAGTCTACACCTTCACAATCTCAACACCTTCTTCGCTTCCCTCCCTAAGATCAACCCCATCTCCTTCACTTTGTGACCGAAACAAGTCTGGAACGGCCATTTCTTGGTTTAGGCCGGACTTGCACAGATTGATCTCTCGAATCTACACACCGCGCAGTGCATTTGTTTAAGGTTTAAATTCATTCCTCATCCACACCCCAAATTACCAAATTCTGCAGGAGTAGTTTTCACCCATAAATAATTGGCGACCACAGTGGGAGGTTGATCTCTCGGTTGCAAAAAATTGAATTCTCAATTTTTCAATTTTCATCTCACGATGTACCCTCACTCGAGTCCGCAGTGGTTCGAGATATCATGGGAAGTATAGCTAGAATCTTTGGAGGATGTCTTGGCAAATCAAGCCAGTATCACCGGAAAGCGAGCGAGACATTTCGCTTTGTTGAATGATATAGTATCACAATTACAAGAAGGGTCGGTAGGCATCAACTCGAGACAAAGGCAAGAAACGTTGAATCCTTAGTCGAGTCACACCTTTACAAGTGGAGAAGCAAAAAGAACACGTAATCGCAAACGGATCGGGAAAGATGGACAACATGGTCCAGACTCGAAGCAACTCCACAGAAGAAAAGACTTGTCCGGAGTACTACAATGTCTGCCAGATAAAGAAAGGGATCCTGCAGCCTACGGAGCCCTACTAGAAGATTTATATCTCAAAACTCTTGTTGAAGCCCGGAAGACTGTCCAATCAGCGTCGGCCTTCCAACCGACTGAAGAAATGCTTGAGGAAGGAGAAATCAATCAGGAAATACCTGAATACCGAGGATGGGAACGATCAATCCGGTCACTCAGCAGTGACATTACGACACCTTCCACATCCCTTTACCTAGGCAAGCGATCCGCAGATATGATGGCACTCGCAAATCTCCCAACTTCATCTCCTGTTCCACATCAAAGCCACGGAGAAACATCACAACGCCCACTAACGCAGGAAAAGCCAGACTCAAGGTACTTACATTTCCCCTTCCCGATAAAGAAGATTCTGGAGCTACTGGAGGCGTGGGTACGAAATGGAGAGGTGGAGCTACCCCCGGTATGGCGTCCGCCCACTGATCAAGAAGTAATGGACCCGAGGTACTGTCATTTCCACCGGTTCCTCCATCACCCCACCAGCGAATGCAACGCTTTGAAGCGCATTGTTCAGGAGAAGCTTGGTCCGGAGCGATAACTCTAAGAGATTGGTGCGAAGGATTTTCTTAGAAAGGCTACTCCGGTTCGGTACAAGTGAGGCTTCAAAAGCAAGTAAGTTTTACTCAACAATTTTACAAGAAGGATAGTTTTAGAATTCACTGGGGACTTAACATCCCGCACATGGAGAAAGAGGCTCAGTGGTCAAACGCCACATCTGTTTCCCTTCATACCTCCCTTTTACGAGACATTTGCAATTTCATATGATATGTGCAATCATTCATGACCAAGATGCAAATTCCATTTAAAATAACCTCTTTCGGAAAAAGTTATTCACAAAACTATCTCAATAGACCAATTCAATTACCTATTAATTCAAAACCGGAAGTCAGATTACGAAAGAAAATCCTCACCATCACTCAAAAAGAAAAAACATCTGAAAGAAGAGACAAGTGTATAGCACGAATCCTTCAAGGAAAGTCCTTCAGCAACAACTCGTCCTTCTGGGCAAGAGAGTCTTTCATCCTTTGAAGAGCAGCTTGCTTCAGCTTCAACTCCTCAGACAACTTTTCAACCTCTTCTTCCTGGCGAGTGACGCTTTCTGCAGAAGGGGCTTCACTTTGTAATTTCTGGAGCTCCTGAATCTCGGAGAACCTTTTGAGAAACTGATAGGTGTCGTAAAACACCTAATTTTATATCTAGTATTTATGCTTTCTTTGCGAGTTTTCTTGTAAATTATGTATCTTATATTGGTTTTGAGTTATCAGGTGTTTTGGAGTCATTTGGAGCAAAAAGAAGTGGAAATAGCTACAAAAGTGAAGTCACAAGTGAAGAAGGGCCAAAGACCCAGTGGAACTCGTTCAAATACAAGATTTCTACTTTTCATTTTGTAGAGGACGAGAAGATGAAGACAATGGCAAAAGAACTAGAGTCATTCTCGAGTTCGTATGAAGAAGTTATGAGCAAAACAAGAACTCATAAGCAAAGGGCAAAATGGTCATTTTATCGGAAAGTACTATTGGTAACCCCACCGTACGTTAAGGGGCAGTCATTCTGTTAAGGGGTGGACTGTTTCTAGGGAACTGCTAAAGGCAGTAAGGTCTTTTAATTAGGGGGAAGCCAAATTCAAATGTCTTTGTTAAAGGCATCCGCCTATTATACTATGGGCACCTTCATCTTCATATTTCACCGAAGAACCCGACGGAGGTTTGGTTTAAAGGGAACGATTGTTCTTGGTAATGATGCATGTAGAATAAGGAGAATGTTGTGGTGATTCTCTGAGATGGAGCTCTATAGGGAAGTCCCTGTGGTGATGGTCAGCGATGGATAAAGATTGCCCGAGCAGGTTCGGAGAGCTTCCAATGATGAATGGAGATACCAGTGATGATCATGATTGAGCACGGTTGCTCTCGGTGATGGTGATGGGCAGTGATGACGGACTGGTGGTGCTGTTGTTGTGGCATCAAAGGGGAGGTTGTTGATACTGGCAACCATGGCAGTTGAGCTCAGAGCTGGGGCTGTTGACAGAGGAAAGAAGAACAGGATGATGAAGAGAACCCGAGCTTGGTGATGAGCAGTGATCGATGGGAGTTTATGTTGGAGGTAAATGAGGTTGTAATGAATATGGTGCTGGAGACGAGATAGAATTGAGCTGAACAGGGGATTACGTTAGTGTTTCTGTCATCGACGATGGTTGGAGGTCGACTGCAGCCATATGGATTCTCAAGAAGTCGAATGGAGTTTGAAGCTGGTCGTGATGATAACGTCATCGCTGCCGTGATGATGGGATGATGGAGTTTGATGGCGACGGATAATGGCGGTGAGTGCCAAATCGATGGAGTCGTTGTTGCCATTGTTAGAGAAGTATAGAGTGGTTTTGAGATCATGTAGGCGGTGATGATTTGGTTTAGAGTGAGTCGAGTTCGAATGGGTATTATCGGTTTATCGAGTCTGTTATGAGGCTTGGGGACGAGCTAGACAAGGTGTTGCTTTGCCATTCATTTCCATCTGTGCGGTGATGATATTGGTATGATTGTGCATTCTAAAACTTGGCCGAGAATTCAGTTGGGATAAAGCTTGGAAGGGATTGAGAAGAACTGATAGAAAGTTATCTGATGGAGGATTTCTCTCACGCGTAAAAGGTTAAAAGTAGGATTTTCTGGTACATCAGTGTACACCGAGTTGAGTGTTTCGTCAATCTGAAAGAAGACACATTGTGTTACATGGGGTCCACTGAAGACCCTATCCAATTACAAACCGGGTGTCCTTTATTAAGTTACCTCGTGTCACGCTGGATCATTGTTACTTAGACTCTACACGAGAATTCCTTTTCAGTAGAGTTTCAATCCTTATCGAGTGCGGCTTTGGTGGATCGTGACGTCATCGAAGGCCTATATAAGGCCGATTAGTCGAGCAGCTTGGGGAGAACTTTGGAGAGAGAAAAATATATCTTTTATTCTCTTCTTTTTGCCTCTACTTGTTTTCTAGGGTTTAGAACATGAAACTTCTCTTTCTTCTTGTTATGAACTCCATGAATATGAGTACTTAGTTTTATTATTGGTTATGGAATAAGTTGGATTTCCAAATATGGGTTTTAATTCAATAAATTAGTTTTCTCTCATATTATCGTTTATGATTCACCATGAATATTGTTACATGATTTGAATGCTTGTTAGTCGAGTCGCGAATCGATTGAGTTTGTTTTCATCTCTCTTGCTAGATTAGGGTTATTATACGCAAAAGTGATAATTCCGGATTGCAAGTAGCATAAATATGATTATAGTTTGTAGTGATATATTCTTATGATCATATGTGAACCATAACCTTTGTTAAATCGGATTAGTGCGCTTTCCACGTTTGATTGCTTTGATTGGCCTGATTTCATAGAACCTAATGCATCTAGGGAATTAAACTTGATTAGTGCTTTTACACGTTAGGTTGTTCCTTTAGGTAGAATTCATATTCGCATCTTTTAATGTGTTTGTTGATGACATGAGGAGATATGCGGGATATTCTTGCGATCAAGGTATTCTAGGGCCTTTGATAAAAGTTGAGATTAAAATATCAATTCTAGTTATTGTGTGAAAACATGTTTGTGAATGAAAACGAAATCCATGACCAATATCTTCTTATCCTTGATTTGATTTGTTTGCTTTGCTTTATTTGCTTTTATTTAGTTTATTATATAAAAATCACAAAACTACCGGTGTTATTTATAGGGAACCGAAACAATTTGACAACCTAGACCTCTCTGTGGGATCGATCCTTTCTTGCCCTTGCTATATTTATATTTTGAGTAGTAAGAAAGTGTAATTTATTTTTGACGCTTACGACCGCGGTTAGAAACCAAGGAGCATTGAAATCGTACTGCACAAACACATCTCGATGGAACTTCCAGTCTTCAATCATCTCCTGAGAAACTGTTCGACCGGTCGCGACACTTATCCCATGGACAAAAAATAAAGCCTCCTGAACGCGGTTGACCAATGCAAGACGACTCTTGAGCTTCAAAGTGGTAGCAATATGACCGTGTTTCTCCCATATTGCCGTATACAACTTTTTGAACCGAACCGGCACGCTGAATCCACCAACCAACACATGACCTGGATAAGGGACAGTAAAAGGAGGATCGAACAAAGCCCCAGGCTGCATCACCGGTAACTCACCAACCACGGAGCCTTGTCGGTTGCAGGGAGGCCTTTCGGAAGAAGTCACCACAATAGCCATATTCACCGGAACCTGCTCGGGACGGATTTCAAGGGAGCCGCCTCAATTATTGTAGACGCTACCTTTTTTATACTCCTTTCGGCATCTACTTTGCTCTGGGTACTAATTTCCATCACGACCCCGTCAACAAGATCACTCAGGGAGGCGGCTTGTCCAACCGAGCTTGCATCATCTCTGTCATGGTCGGGAAAAGGAGCGGTTTCTCCAGACTTCTCAACATGAAGATCAGTTTCTCCAGACTTCTCAACATGAAGATCAGTTTCTCCAGACTTCTCAGCATGAAGATCAGTACCGCCAGCCTTCTCATTCTGAATACGCGCCAGCCTTGTGAAGACATTCTCTTTCGGAATCCCCTGATTTCAAGCAAGAATTACTCTTAGAAAGATTCACCCTGGAGAAATAAAGGAACCAACGGGAAGAAATTTAAATACCTGCATATTGGAGGAATTGAGGATCACCGAACCACATGCCTGCCTCTTGGATCTCTCTCCTGCTTGGGGACTGCAATCCTCAGCTCTGGTCCGTTTGGCTGGAAGTGGCTTCAACCGGAAATGCTTTTAAAACGTCAGAAGATGGTTCACCACGGAAACTTGTCACAATACTCTCCGAGAATTCCTGGAAAATCAACAGTTGCCTGCTCCAAAATTCCTTGTACTTATCGGTTACCACTGGGTTTCTCCCAATAGGCCAGAAGGGAAGGCTCACCGTTCCAAAACACGTCGGCATTAAGAATATTCGGGAGGAATTCTCTCGGAACCCCCGTGGACGGATAAATGGGACACCCCGATCAAACCCCATTTGACGAGCCGCCTGTCAATATTTTACTGGAGTCACAAAGTAAATTCTTCGTTGAATAAAGACGGGACATATCCTCGGGATGCACTGCGCATGTAAACAATTTCCCGGATCTCATAGTCTTAACATCGATCGCAACACAACATCGGGGCCATCGAAGCAATAGCAAAAGTCTTTGGGTGAACAACGGAAGGGTGGGCGGCCCCCATGGACGGAAATCTCGAGAAGACACATTGTCAAATGCGTCCACAAGTCTCGCACCGGCTCTGGGACGCCTCTTATTCCAAATGAGGAGTATTCTCGAGCCACCATACAAGTTGGTGAGCAAATTTGCAGGGGTAGGAGCATAGCTTTTGAAGTGTTCCCATAAGAATGCCCTCAAGAAAAGCGAAGTGAACGTGCGATTCCACCTTCTTGTACCCGTTAGAAACATGCATGTCCATTGCTAAGGCGTCCGTATGAGAATACAACGATCCAAGGAACAAGGCACCCGGGGGAAGAACTTTACCTTTTGCCACTTTATAGCGATCTTAACAAGGTCACCTCTAATGGTTTTCTTTCCCGGAACCATCGTCGAATATATCTCTGGATAGCCGTAAAGACAGAACGCAATCACACCGAGCTCATTTTCCAACTCTTGATCCGGCTCTGGTCTGCAGGAGACCACTCGACACCCACCAGTGTAAAAGCATCTCGTATCTTTTTTCTTCTCCTTGTCCAGATTGTCGAATTCCGCCACCTTTTGAAGTATAGCATCATAGTTACGTTGCTCCGTATCAGAGAGATCGTAAGAAAGACTTCCGGCAACAGGCAGGTTCATTAATGCAGCTACACTCTCCAGGGTAATAGTCATCTCTCCCCATCTAGATATGGTTGTATGAGTAGAAATACGCCACCGAGAAATGAAGGTAATCAAACCCATGGGCGTCTTTCTTAATTTCAAGAGCAAGGATGCCATGACCGCATTGAGGATTTGCGCTGAAAGAAAATTATCTTTAATGTCCTTATTACTCAACATGTGTCTCATCCATCCTTCATAAGAACCCAGTGGAGTATGGCAGATCTTGAAGTCAATAGGGGAAGGCGGATATTCATTTCTCCTGAGACAAAATCTCATCACAAGTGCTGAAGAAGAAAATGGATCAGCATCCATATTCTCTGAATCGGAAAGCAGGACTATCTTATGAGAAGGATGCCTTCGATATTTGGAAAAGGCGAGGTAAACAACTCATCATCGATGTTCGGCATATCTTTGAAGCCGTCAACACTTCCCGGCTTGGAACCAAAGCATTATCTCCGAAGACATCTCAACATGAGTTCTTTTCTTCATTCCACAATGAAAATAGGAGTTAGAACTTGTATGAAAAACGCATGGGGCATGTAGTCACGCATGACAAGACACAACCCACGTTGAAATACACAAAAGCTGGGATTGGGTCCAAGCACCGATATCATTCCAAGTCTGTATTGGTTTCAAGTCCTAAGTACAAGTTTCGATCAGTATTGATTTCAAGTCCAGTACAAGTTTCGATCAGTATTGATTTCAAGTCCTAGTACAAGTTTCAAGTCCGGTATTGGTTTCAAGTCCGGTACAAGTTTCAAGTCCGGCACTTGGTTTCATATCGATCAAGCATATGTGGGTGGGACCCACGTTCAGATCAAACACACAAGGTGGGGTTACATTCACGGGCACGTATTACAACACGGTTTTTCCATAGATCGTGGGAATTATGTTTACGAAATTCAAGCCAAGGTCTCTTCCCAAGCTACAATCTAAGAAGCTAGTTTTGCATGCAATGGTGGAAAGAAGCAAAAACAACATGATCATGGATTCACGGGTTGTTTTACTAAGCAATTCTAGAAAATATTGACGTATCAACCTTGGTGGGAAAAACTAAGCATATACATGTCTTGCAAAAGGTGTTTGCCTAACAAACTAGGGTTTTACCTTTATAAAAAAAAATAAATCAAAAACCGAAACTTACCGTGGACGGACGGCGGTGGACTCCGGCGACAACAACTCCGGCAACGGCGGTCGGTGGGGCGGCAGCAAGGTCACGGACGGGAGCTGCTTCACAATAAAAAGAAAAAAAATTCGTGAGAAGCAAAGAGGTTGGTCTCTTTTATAGACAAAAATTAGAAGAATCCCAATAGAACAAGGATACCTCTTTTGTTTGGATTCCTCTTTTGATTCAAATACCCAAAGAAGGAAACCGGTCCCACCAAAGGATTCCATACAAGCATGACGGCGTGGGCAACTAGCGGTCGGCCAACACTCTTCCGGGTAAACTCCTTTTATCCTGTCTTTCTCACATATGTATGTCACCATCTCATGCCTACCCCATAATAGTGTAACCATTATGTGCTAGGCAGGTGACTTAATGTTGATGGTGGGTTTTCATTTGAGGTTAAAATTGTAAAAAACCAGAAAATTATGCGTTGACATCTTGTAAAAGATAAAGCCATTTATAAGTGTTGGATACTCCCTCACTTAATTCACCAAGAATGGAGCATGTGGCAACAATCCCATTCTGTGAATACATGAAATTCCTCCAGGTTGGAGCATGTGGCAACAATCCCTTCCTTTGAATTTCATATCAGCCTTGTATTTCCTGTACTCATTATCAGTGCGGCATGACGACTGAGTGTTGCTCTTACAGAGCAACACGAACCTCCAAGCATTATAATGAAACCATGTACGAAATACCCGTATAGGCTGACTCTCGGTGTGTTATACTAGCCCGATTGAGCCCCTCTCGGTGTGTTATACTAGCCCGATTGAGCATCCGGACTGACCGTATCAGTCCGGATATGATCACAGTCATCCAACTCCACAAGCATGATTGGATGACCCCGCATCAATTCCATCACCCCCAAGCGGTATGGAATACCCACGGCTGACCCCGCATGGTCGGTCATTGGCCTAGCTTGCCAAGAAACCGTTCATACCAAGCATTATGGACGGAAAACCCTAAATTAGGGTTTGCGGCATATTACATGTGTCGCAGCGGTCTCAACCATCCATCTTCGCAGTATAGATGGAGGGTGTAGATGTAGACTCAAAGGGCCCAGAGCATGTCAACATGATCACCGTGGGCCCGCCTACGTACTTGACCAATCGGTCAGGACCAACCATGGTTGGTCGTCCCAATTCGTACGCCCAAAGGGAGCATGGTCACACGGTTATGAAAGCCAAAATTAGGGTTTCAAGCCATCACGAGCGTCCATCTTCTCCGGCACGAATGGAGGGTCACAGATTAGATTAAGCAGTCCGGGTCATACCAAAGCATGACCACCGTGGGCCCGTCTATCCCCACTTGATCGGCCAAGGCATATCATGCCTGGCCATCCCAAAACGCACGTCCAAACTTGCGTGGTCACACCTCCCAAACCGCAAACTAATCTCGACCGCTCAACTTCGCCGGACGATTTGAGTGGTTCAGATCACGTTTTCATGGGATAATCAGGTATAGGCGTGAACACCAGCCTACCATCTTCACGTCAAACCAATCGGCCAAGACCGACCAAGTTAGGTCATCTTGGAACGCGTGCCGGAAAAGAGCATGGTGCGCGGGCCTTTTGCGACATCAAATTCCTATTGCTAAATCGATCTCAACCACTCCTCTTTGCCGGTCAAATTGAGTGGCCTAGATCGAACCTCCATGGGACAGTGAGACATGGATGTGTACACCGGCATGCCATCTACATGCACGCCCGGTCGGTCCTCTCCGAAATCCTTCCCATGCTTGGTTTCGACCAAGTCGAAGAGTGATGCTTGCGCGCCTCTTCAAAACCCAACGGTCGCAGATGAGTGTCTCAAAGATCATCTCATCCGTCCAACTTCACCACCTGGTTATACAACCCCGGTCAGGAGTTAATTGGTCAGTGAGGCGTCATTACCCATCACTTTACCACACCATGATGCAAAGACTGCATAAAATACACACGATACTTCACAAGTATCGACTTCTGAATAACACAAGTTATTCAATTCAAGATTACATGCTATCTTTCGTGGATCCACAATCCACACATTCCAGAACATCAATCATGTCACAAACTGGGGATACATACTGGGGTATTGGTCTGGCGGTTTACAGCGTGCAGCGTGCAACGCGCCATCACAAGAACGTGTTAGGAAGTTATGGACGGTTAGCGGTGACAGGAGAAGTGGGCAAGACCGGTCGTGTATCACCAACGCACAACTCCACTACTCCATCACTCCACTTCCTCCACTTCCCACGAGAGACGTGAATAAGACTCAATGACTTGTATAAATAGGTTCTCCGCCCTATTTCCAAAGAACAGAGAAAAACAACAAGAGAACACCCGAGCCTGCTTACACCAACCGCAAGCTTGTTCACTTTCCTGTTGCAATTCATAAGCAAGTCTACACCTTCACAATCTCAACACCTTCTTCGCTTCCCTCCCTAAGATCAACCCCATCTCCTTCACTTTGTGACCGAAACAAGTCTGGAACGGCCATTTCTTGGTTTAGGCCGGACTTGCACAGATTGATCTCTCGAATCTACAAGCACTCACCGCGCAGTGCATTTGTTTAAGGTTTAAATTCATTCCTCATCCACACCCCAAATTACCAAATTCTGCAGGAGTAGTTTTCACCCATAAATAATTGGCGACCACAGTGGGAGGTTGATCTCTCGGTTGCAAAAAATTGAATTCTCAATTTTTCAATTTTCATCTCACGATGTACCCTCACTCGGAGTCCGCAGGTGGTTCAGATATCATGGGAAGTATAGCTAGAATGCTGGAGGATGTCTTGGAAAATCAAGCCGGTATCACCAGAAGGCAGAGCGAGACATTTCGCCTGTTGAATGATATAGTATCACAATTACAAGAAGGGTCGGTAGGCATCAACTCAGACAGTGCAAGAAACGTTGAATCCTTAGTCAGGAGTCACACCTTTACAAGTGGAGAAGCAAAAAGAACACGTAATCGCAAACGGATCGGGAAAGATGGACAACATGGTCCGGACTCAAGCAACTCCACGAAGAAAAGACTTGTCCGGAGTACTACAATGTCTCGCGGATAAAGAAAGGGATCCTGCAGCCTACGGAGCCCTACTAGAAGATTTATATCTCAAAACTCTTGTTGAAGCCCGGAAGACTGTCCAATCAGCGTCGGCCTTCCAACCGACTGAAGAAATGCTTGAGGAAGGAGAAATCAATCAGGAAATACCTGAATACCGAGGATGGGAACGATCAATCCGGTCACTCAGCAGTGACATTACGACACCTTCCACATCCCTTTACCTTGGCAAGCGATCCGCAGATATGATGGCACTCGCAAATCTCCCAACTTCATCTCCCCGTTCCACATCAAAGCCACGGAGAAACATCACAACGCCCACTAACGCAGAAAAGCCGGACTCAAGGTACTTACATTTCCCCTTCCCGATAAAGAAGATTAAGAGCTACGGGAGGCGTGGGTACGAAATGAAGAGGTGGAGCTACCCCGGTATGGCGTCCGCCCACTGATCAAGAAGTAATGGACCCGAGGTACTGTCATTTCCACCGGTTCCTCCATCACCCCACCAGCGAATGCAACGCTTTGAAGCGCATTGTTCAGGAGAAGCTTGGTCCGGAGCGATAACTCTGAGAGATTGGTGCGAAGGATTTTCTTAGAAAGGCTACTCCTGGTTCGGTACAAGTGAGGCTTCAAAAGCAAGTAAGTTTTACTCAACAATTTTACAAGAAGGATAGTTTTAGAATTCATTTGGGGACTTAACATCCCGCACATGGAGAAAGAGGCTCAGTGGTCAAACGCCACATCTGTTTCCCTTCATACCTCCCTTTTACGAGACATTTGCAATTTCATATGATATGTGCAATCATTCATGACCAAGATGCAAATTCCATTTAAAATAACCTCTTTCAGAAAAAAGTTATTCACAAAACTATCTCAATAGACCAATTCAATTACCTATTAATTCAAAACCGGAAGTCAGATTACGAAAGAAAATCCTCACCATCACTCAAAAAGAAAAAACATCTGAAAGAAGAGACAAGTGTATAGCACGAATCCTTCAAGGAAAGTCCTTCAGCAATAACTCGTCCTTCTGGGCAAGAGAGTCTTTCATCCTTTGAAGAGCAGCTTGCTTCAGCTTCAACTCCTCAGACAACTTTTCAACCTCTTCTTCCTGGCGAGTGACGCTTTCTGCAGAAGGGGCTTCACTTTGTAATTTCTGGAGCTCCTGAATCTCGGAGAACCTTTTGAGAAACTGATAGGTGTCGTAAAACACCTAATTTTATATCTAGTATTTATGCTTTCTTTGCGAGTTTTCTTGTAAATTATGTATCTTATATTGGTTTTGAGTTATCAGGTGTTTTGGAGTCATTTGGAGCAAAAAGAAGTGGAAATAGCTACAAAAGTGAAGTCACAAGTGAAGAAGGGCCAAAGACCCAGTGGAACTCGTTCAAATACAAGATTTCTACTTTTCATTGTGTAGAGGACGAGAAGATGAAGACAATGGCAAAAGAACGGAGTCATTCTGAGTTCGTATGAAGAAGTTATGAGCAAAACAAGAACTCATAAGCAAAGGGCAAAATGGTCATTTTATCGGAAAGTACTATTGGTAACCCCACCGTACGTTAAGGGGCAGTCATTCTGTTAAGGGGTGGACTGTTTCTAGGGAACTGCTAAAGGCAGTAAGGTCTTTTAATTAGGGGGAAGCCGAAATTCAAATGCTGTTAAAGGCATCCGCCTATTATACTATGGGCACCTTCATCTTCATATTTCCCCAGAAGAACCCGACGGAGGTTTGGTTTCTGGGAACGATTGTTGCTGGTAATGATGCATGTAGAATAAGGAGAATGTTGTGGTGATTCTCTGAGATGGAGCTCTATAGGGAAGTCCCTGTGGTGATGGTCAGCGATGGATAAAGATTGCCCGAGCAGGTTCAGAGAGCTTCCAATGATGAATGGAGATACCAGTGATGATCATGATTGAGCACGGTTGCTCTCGGTGATGGTGATGGGCAGTGATGACGGACTGGTGGTGCTGTTGTTGTGGCATCAAAGGGGAGGTTGTTGATACTGGCAACCATGGCAGTTGAGCTCGAGTCAATGTTGACAGAGGAAAGAAGAACAGGATGATGAAGAGAACCCGAGCTTGGTGATGAGCAGTGATCGATGGGAGTTTATGTTGGAGGTAAATGAGGCTGTAATGAATATGGTGCTGGAGACGAGATAGAATTGAGCCGAACAGGGGATTACGTTAGTGTTTCTGTCATCGACGATGGTTGGAGGTCGACTGCAGCCATATGGATTCTCAAGAAGTCGAATGGAGTTTGAAGTTGGTCGTGATGATAACGTACTGCTGCCAGTGATGATGGGATGATGGAGTTTGATGGCAGCGGATAATGGCAGTGAGTGCCGAAATCGATGGAGTCGTTGTTGCCATTGTTAGAGAAGTATAGAGTGGTTTTGAGATCATGTAGGCAGTGATGATTTGGTTTAGAGTGAGTCTGAGTTCGAATGGGTATTATCGGTTTATCGAGTCTGTTATGAGGCTTGGGGACGAGCTAGACAGTGGTGTTGCTGCCATTCATTTCCATCTGTGGCAGTGATGATATTGGTATGATTGTGCATTCTAAAACTTGGCCGAGAATTCAGTTGGGATAAAGCTTGGAAGGGATTGAGAAGAACTGATAGAAAGTTATCTGATGGAGGATTTCTCTCACGCGTAAAAGGTTAAAAGTAGGATTTTCTGGTACATCAGTGTACACCGAGTTGAGTGTTTCGTCAATCTGAAAGAAGACACATTGTGTTACATGGGGTCCACTGAAGACCCTATCCAATTACAAACCGGGTGTCCTTTATTAAGTTACCTCGTGTCACGCTGGATCATTGTTACTTAGACTCTACACGAGAATTCCTTTTCAGCCGAGTTTCAATCCTTATCGAGTGCGGCTTTGGTGGATCGTACGCGTCATCGAAGGCCTATATAAGGCCAGTTAGTCGAGCAGCTTGGGGGAGAACTTTGGAGAGAGAAAAATATATCTTTTATTCTCTTCTTTTTGCCTCTACTTGTTTTCTAGGGTTTAGAACATGAAACTTCTCTTTCTTCTTGTTATGAACTCCATGAATATGAGTACTTAGTTTTATTATTGGTTATGGAATAAGTTGGATTTCCAAATATGGGTTTTAATTCAATAAATTAGTTTTCTCTCATATTATCGTTTATGATTCACCATGAATATTGTTACATGATTTGAATGCTTGTTAGTCGAGTCGCGAATCGATTGAGTTTGTTTTCATCTCTCTTGCTAGATTAGGGTTATTATACGCAAAAGTGATAATTCCGGATTGCAAGTAGCATAAATATGATTATAGTTTGTAGTGATATATTCTTATGATCATATGTGAACCATAACCTTTGTTAAATCGGATTAGTGCGCTTTCCACGTTCGATTGCTTTGATTGGCCTGATTTCATAGACCCTAATGCATCTAGGGAATTAAACTTGATTAGTGCTTTTACACGTTAGGTTGTTCCTTTAGGTAGAATTCATATTCGCATCTTTTAATGTGTTTGTTGATGACATGAGGAGATATGCGGGATATTCTTGCGATCAAGGTATTCTAGGGCCTTTGATAAAAGTTGAGATTAAAATATCAATTCTAGTTATTGTGTGAAAACATGTTTGTGAATGAAAACGAAATCCATGACCAATATCTGCTTATCCTTGATTTGATTTGTTTGCTTTGCTTTATTTGCTTTTATTTAGTTTATTATATAAAAATCACAAAACTACCTGTTATTTATAGGGAACCAAACAATTTGACAACCTAGACCTCTCTGTGGGATCGATCCTTTCTTGCCCTTGCTATATTTATATTTTGAGTAGTAAGAAAGTGTAATTTATTTTTGACGCTTACGACCGCGGTCAGAAACCAAGGAGCATTGAAATCGTACTGCACAAACACATCTCGATGGAACTTCCAGTCTTCAATCATCTCCTGAGAAACTGTTCGACCGGTCGCGACACTTATCCCATGGACAAAAAATAAAGCCTCCTGAACGCGGTTGACCAATGCAAGACGACTCTTGAGCTTCAAAGTGGTAGCAATATGACCGTGTTTCTCCCATATTGCCGTATACAACTTTTTGAACCGAACCGGCACGCTGAATCCACCAACCAACACATGACCTGGATAAGGGACAGTAAAAGGAGGATCGAACAAAGCCCCAGGCTGCATCACCGGTAACTCACCAACCACAGGAGCCTTGTCAGTTGCAGGAGGCCTTTCGGAAGAAGTCACCACAATAGCCATATTCACTGGAACCTGCTCAGGACGGATTTCAAGGGGAGCCGCCTCAATTATTGCAGACGCTACCTTTTTTATACTCCTTCCGGCATCTACTTTGCTCTGGGTACTAATTTCCATCACGACCCCGTCAACAAGATCACTCAGGGAGGCGGCTTGTCCAACCGAGCTTGCATCATCTCTGTCATGGTCGGGAAAAGGAGCGGTTTCTCCAGACTTCTCAACATGAAGATCGGTTTCTCCAGACTTCTCAACATGAAGATCAGTTTCTCCAGACTTCTCAGCATGAAGATCAATACCGCCAGCCTTCTCATTCTGAATACGCTCCAGCCTTGTGAAGACATTCTCTTTCGGAATCCCCTGATTTCAAGCAAGAATTACTCTTAGAAAGATTCACCCTGGAGAAATAAAGGAACCAACGGGAAGAAATTTAAATACCTGCATATTGGAGGAATTGAGGATCACCGAACCACATGCCTGCCTCTTGGATCTCTCTCCTGCTTGGGGACTGCAATCCTCAGCTCTGGTCCGTTTGGCTGGAAGTGGCTTCAACCGGAAATGCTTTTTAAAACGTCAGAAGATGGTTCACCACGGAAACCTGTCACAATACTCTCCGAGAATTCCTGGAAAATCAACAGTTGCCTGCTCCAAAATTCCTTGTACTTATCGGTTACCACTGGGTTTCTCCCAATAGGCCAGAAGGGAAGGCTCACCCGTTCCAAAAACACGTCAGCATTAAGAATATTCGGGAGGAATTCTCTCGGAACCCCTGGTGGACGGATAAATGGGACACCCTGATCAAACCCCATTTGACGAGCCGCCCTGTCAATATTTTACGGAGTCACAGTAAATTCTTCGTTGAATAAAGACGGGACATATCCTGGGATGCAGCTGCGCATGTAAACAATTTCCCCGGATCTCATAGTCTTAACATCAGTACGCAACACAACATCAGGGCCATCAGAAGCAATAGCAAAAGTCTTTGGCTGAACAACGGAAGGGTGGGCCGGCCCCCATGAACGGAAATCTACAAAAGACACATTGTCAAATGCGTCCACAAGTCTCGCACCGGCTCTGGGGACGCCTCTTATTCCAGTGGAGTATTCTCGAGCCACCATACAAGTTGGTGAGCAAATTTGCAGGGGTAGGAGCATAGCTTTTGAAGTGTTCCCATAAGAATGCCTGAAGAAAAGCGAAGTGAACGTGCGATTCCACCTTCTTGTACCCGTTAGAAACATGCATGTCCATTGCTAAGGCGTCCAGATGAGAATACAACGATCCAAGGAACAAGGCACCCAGGGGAAGAACTTTACCTTTTGCCGACTTTATAGAGATCTTAACAAGGTCACCTCTAATGGTTTTCTTTCCGAACCATCGTCGAATATATCTCTGGATAGCCATAAAGACAGAACGCAATCACACCGAGCTCATTTTCCAACTCTTGATCCGGCTCGGGTCCGCAGGAGACCACTCCGACACCCACCAGTGTAAAAGCATCTCGTATCTTTTTTCTCCTCCTTGTCCAGATTGTCGAATTCCGCCACCTTTTGAAGTATAGCATCATAGTTACGTTGCTCCGTATCAGAGAGATCGTAAGAAAGACTTAGACAACAGGCAGGTTCATTAATGCAGCTACACTCTCCGGGGTAATAGTCATCTCTCCCCATCTAGATATGGTTGTATGAGTAGAAATACGCCACCGAGAAATGAAGGTAATCAAACCCGCGACGTCTTTCTTAATTTCAAGAGCGGCGAGATGCCATGACCGCATTGAGGATTTGCGCCGAAAGATAATTATCTTTAATGTCCTTATTACTCAACATGCGTCTCATCCATCCTTCATAAGAACCCAAAGTGGAGTATGGCAGATCTTGAAGTCAATAGGGGAAGGCGGATATTCATTTCTCCTGGAGACAAAATCTCATCACAAGTCTTGAAGAAGAAAATGGATCAAAGCATCCATATTTTACGAATCGGAAAGCGGGACTATCTTATGAGAAGGATGCCTGCGATATTTGGAAAAGGCGAGGTAAAAAACTCATCATCGATGTTCGGCATATCTTTGAAGCCGTCAACACTTCCTGGCTTGGAACCAGCATTATCTCCAAAAGACATCTCAACATGAGTTCTTTTCTTCATTCCACAATGAAAATAGGAGTTAGAACTTGTATGAAAAACGCATGGGGCATGTAGTCACGCATGACAAGACACAACCCACGTTGAAATACACAAAAGCTGGGATTGGGTCCAAGCACCCGAGTATCATTCCAAGTCTGGTATTGGTTTCAAGTCCTAGTACAAGTTTCGATCTGGTATTGATTTCAAGTCCTAGACAAGTTTCGATCTGTATTGATTTCAAGTCCGGTACAAGTTTCAAGTCTGGTATTGGTTTCAAGTCCGGTACAAGTTTCAAGTCTGGTACTGGTTTCATATCAGTCAAGCATATGTGGGTGGGACCCACGTTCAGATCAAACGCACAAGGTGGGGTTACATTCACGGGCACGTATTACAACACGGTTTTTCCATAGATCGTGGGAATTATGTTTACGAAATTCAAGCCAAGGTCTCTTCCCAAGCTACAATCTAAGAAGCTAGTTTTGCATGCAATGGTGGAAAGAAGCAAAAACAACATGATCATGGATTCACGGGTTGTTTTACTAAGCAATTCTAGAAAATATTGACGTATCAACCTTGGTGGGAAAAACTAAGCATATACATGTCTTGCAAAAGGTGTTTGCCTAACAAACTAGGGTTTTACCTTTATAAAAAAAAATAAATCAAAAACCGAAACTTACCGTGGACGGACGGCGGCGGACTCCGGCGACAACAACTCCTAAGAATTGGCGGTCGGTGGGCGGCGGCAAGGTCACGGACGGGAGCTGCTTCACAATAAAAAGAAAAAAAATTCGTGAGAAGCAAAGAGGTTGGTCTCTTTTATAGACAAAAATTAGAAGAATCCCAATAGAACAAGGATACCTCTTTTGTTTGGATTCCTCTTTTGATTCAAATACCCAAAGAAGGAAACCGGTCCCACCAAAGGATTCCATACAAGCATGACGGCGTGGGCAACTAGCGGTCGGCCAACACTCTTCCGGGTAAACTCCTTTTATCCTGTCTTTCTCACATATGTATGTCACCATCTCATGCCTACCCCACAATAGTGTAACCATTATGTGCTAGGCAGGTGACTTAATGTTGATGGTGGGTTTTCATTTGAGGTTAAAATTGTAAAAACCGGAAAAAATTATGCGCTGACATCTTGTAAAAGATAAAGCCATTTATAAGTGTTGGATACTCCCTCACTTAATTCACCAAGAATGGAGCATGTGGCAACAATCCCATTCTGTGAATACATGAAATTCCTCCAGGTTGGAGCATGTGGCAACAATCCCTTCATGTGAATTTCATATCAGCCTTGTATTTCCAGTACTCATTATCAGTGCGGCATGACGAATGAGTGTTGCTCTTACAGAGAAACACGAACCTCCAAGCATTATAATGAAACCATGTACGAAATACCCGTACAGGCTGACTCTCGGTGTGTTATACTAGCCCGATTGAGCCCCTCTCGGTGTGTTATACTAGCCCGATTGAGCATCCGGATTGACCGTATCAGTCCGGATATGATCTGGTCGTAGTCATCCAACTCCATAAGTATGATTGGATGACCTTAGATCAATTCCATACCCCCAAGCAGGTATGGAATACCCACGGCCGACCCCGCATGGTCGGTCATTGGCCTAGCTTGCCAAGAAACCGTTCATACCAAGCATTATGGACGGAAAACCCTAAATTAGGGTTTGCGGCATATTACATGTGTCGCAAAGCAGTCTCAACCATCCATCTTCGCAGGTATAGATGGAGGGTGTAGATGTAGACTCAAAGGGCCCAGAGCATGTCAACATGATCACCGTGGGCCCGCCTACGTACTTGACCAATCGGTCAGGACCAACCATGGTTGGTCGTCCCAATTAAATACGCCCAAAGGGAGCATGGTCACACGGTTATGAAAGCCAAAATTAGGGTTTCAAGCCATCACGAGCGTCCATCTTCTCCTAGCACGAATGGAGGGTCACAGATTAGATTAAGCGGTCCCTGGTCATACCAAAGATGACCACCGTGGGCCCGTCTATCCCCTCACTTGATCGGCCAAGGCATATCATTCCTGACCATCCCAAAACGCACGTCCAAACTTGCGTGGTCATACCTCCCAAACCGCAAACTAATCTCGACCGCTCAACTTCGCCGGACGATTTGAGTGGTTCAGATCACGTTTTCATGGGATAATTAGGTATAGGCGTGAACACCAGCCTACCATCTTCACGTCAAACCAATCGGCCAAGACCGACCAAGTTAGGTCGTCTTGGAACGCGCACCGGAAAAGAGCATGGTGCGCGGCCTTTTGCGGCATCAAATTCCTATTGCTAAATCGATCTCAACCACTCCTCTTTGCCAGTCAAATTGAGTGGCCTAGATCGAACCTCTATGGGACAGTGAGACATGGACGTGTACACCGGCATGCCATCTACATGCACGCCCGGTCGAGCCTCTCCGAAATCCTTCCCATGCTTGGTTTCGACCAAGTCAAGAGTGATGCTTGCGCGCCTCTTCAAAACCCTAATTTCATTAACGGTCGCGAGATGAGTGTCTCAAAGATCATCTCATCCGTCCAACTTCACCAGACTGGTTATACAACCCCAGTCGGAGTTAATTGGTCGGTGAGGCGTCATTACCCATCACTTTACCACACCATGATGCGAGACTGCATAAAATACACACGATACTTCACAAGTATCGACTTCTTGAATAACGTAATTATTCAATTCAGCATTACATGCTATCTTTAGTGGATCCACAATCCACACATTCCAGACATCAATCATGTCACAAACTGGGGGATACATACTGGGGTATTGGTCTGGCGGTTTACAGCGTGCAGCGTGCAACGCGCCATCACAAGAACGTGTTAGGAAGTTATGGACGGTTAGCGGTGACAAGAGAAGTGGGCAAGACCGGTCGTGTATCACCAACGCACAACTCCACTACTCCATCACTCCACTTCCTCCACTTCCCACGAGAGACGTGAATAAGACTCAATGACTTGTATAAATAGGTTCTCCGCCCTATTTCCAAATAACAGAGAGAAAAACAGAGAAAAACAAGAGCCTGCTTACACCAACCGCAAGCTTGTTCACTTTCCTGTTGCAAGTCATAAGCAAGTCTACACCTTCACAATCTCAACACCTTCTTCGCTTCCCTCCCTAAGATCAAACACATCTCCTTCACTTTGTGACCGAAACAAGTCTGGAACGGCCATTTCTTGGTTTAGGCCGGACTTGCACAGATTGATCTCTCGAATCTACAAGCACTCACCGCGCAGTGCATTTGTTTAAGGTTTAAATTCATTCCTCATCCACACCCCAAATTACCAAATTCTACAGGAGTAGTTTTCACCCATAAACAGTATGTTATAGAATTATTTTGTTTGATTTGCTCGAGGACTAGCAAAGTCTAAGTGTGGGGGAATTTGATAGGAGTCTAAAACACCTTAATATTTATCTATTGTTTATGATTTCTTTGCTAAATTTTCTTGTAGATTATGTATCTTACGTTTGCTTTTGAGTGTTTAGGTACTTTGGAGTCATTTGGAACAAAAGAAGAAGAAACGTCGATTAAAAGGCAAAAAGGTGCAAATGTTGTTGGAGGCGAACTATTTCTCATTATTTGCTTTTATTTCTTTATCTTTGTCTGAAAAGCATGTCGACTTTAGTGATGCAAACTTATCTGTCTGAAAAGCACGACATCTTTAGTGATGAAGAGAAATTGAAGAGAAGAAGTGATCTGAGAAATAAGAGAGAGACGACCGATGTTGGTGGAGGAATTCGAAGAAGAGCAAAAGCGTTATTGCGCAGGAAAGTGCTATTGGGAGTTCACTAGGAGTTAGAGGCATTCATACGGTGGCCCGTATCCTAGCTGTGGGTGCCTTGGGCAGTGTTGGTCATTACATGGACCTGAAATTTAGAGAAATTAGTTCTCTCCCAATCATTTCTTCAGCCGCACTTTCATGGTGCTCAGAGACCAGAGAGAAACGGGATCGGGAAGATATGCTGTTGGTAAAGATTAAGAGAGGGTTTTACAGAAATTAATATGAAGCAGAAACTGAGATGTATTTGAAGATCCAGATGAACTCATGGAGGAATTGAAATGATTCGAGTTAGGGTTTTAACTGAATTGAGATTTGGGGAAGAACATGGATCTGATGCTGTTGTTTTTGGCTGAGATATTCACAGTTTAAGAGTGGGTTTTAGCTGGATTTGAAGCTAACAGAGTTTGAGAGCAAGGAAAGAGGTAGAGAAGTCGTTGTTGTTGCCATGGGATCAATTGCCATGAACCACGATTGAACTGAAGATTGTGATGGTCAGTTCTGTGTTGGTCTAGATAAGTGTGGTTGTGCTTACAGGGTTCATAGAGGTGGAGATTCAAATGAAGAAGGTTCTGTTGGTGAAATTGAAGGTAAAACAAAGAAGACCTTGTGCTGGTGATTGAGAAGCCGAGAAGAAATTGAAAACTGGGGTTGTCTCTGCTGTTGAATTGGTAGAGTTGGAAATTGTGATTATCATGGGTCTGTAACGGACTTGAGTCTGAGATGGTGGCAGTATCGAATTGCTGTAATGGTTAGATGTATGTTTAGGTCACATGGAGTGGAAATGTTTATTAATATGTGCTTGAGATAGTTGTGTTGCAGGGAATGGTGTTTGTTGTAAGAATGGTTAGGTCATGATGGAGCAAATGATGTTGCAGCTGTAATCTGGTGGAATATTTTTAAAGGAGTTTGAGGTATTGCGGGTGGTACTGCAATGAACCAGTGATGATGTCTAGATGAATTTAAGGCAGGTATTTGATTGCAGATGATGCAAGAAGATGCAGGGACAAGCAATTGCAGGTTGTAATGTTAATGTATATAAGCTGGGAATGGAGCAGTTTATGGAGTTGATATATCGCAGGGTTTGGAGTGCCGAGTGTAGAAGACTGCAGGGAAGTCGCAGTGGGAATGTGTTATGTTGTTGAAGTTACAGCCATGAATGTTTACAGGGAAGAAGTTGATTCAGTTGGCTGATGGCTAGAATGAATTTCCAGGAGTGGGGTGTATATGCTGCAGCTAGAACTAAGCCTGAGAAGGGATTGCGAGGAGAATATTGTCGGCTATGCTGCAATGGAGATGATCATAACTTGAATTGAAGTTGTAAATGGAGGCATTGTGGCCTGAGACAAAGACATTGGTATTGAGATTGTAAATAGGTTTACAGTCGATGGAGTTGTGGCTTCTATTGAAGCAACATAGGCGCCAAGATAACGCAAGATTGAGCAGACATGGCAGTGGTGGTATGACTGAGAAGGAGAATGAATCGATCATGATGCAGTGGCGTTGGTGTTGGTTAATGAGAATGAATTTGCAAGAAGCAATCCATGAGGTTGAGCTGCAGGTTACAACAAGAAGTGCAACCGAACTGAAATTGCAGAATGCACAATCTGTTGGAGCTTTGACCATGGCTTGAGAGGATTAAAGCGCAATCATTGTGTAACACAAGTTCAGCCTGTGCAATGGTTTAGGCCTTGGCAGAATGGAACAGTCAGCTGAACTGACTCTGAATCACCCTAACTCGGTCTGCTTGACCCGAGTTGACTCAGTTGACCTTCTCGAGTTCAATCGTTGACCGGTGATCGTTTGACCTTCCCGGTCACCTGTGATATTTTCCAGTCACCTGGGGTGACTTTACCGGCCAACTTCCGGCACATTCACCAGTTTTCCGGTGACACTTTTTGGGCATAGTTTCTACGTGGGTTCTTCTCACACTTGGGCTTGGTGGACTCTTATCTACTGGACCTTTGAAGACTTGACCTAAGAAGAGACATAAAAGGGGGGATTTCTACAACTTTTATATCATGTATTCTACTTGGAGTTTTGGAGAGAGCCGGATATCTTAGGGTTTGCTTTGGTTTTGTTTCATCTTCTTTATTTTATTTATATAATATTATGATGAACTCCATTACTATGAGTAACTAAAACTATTTTTGAGTAAGGGTGATTTCAAAGCCCGAAATATGAACTCATGATTGATATGAAATAGCTCGTCTTCTCGCAAGTTTAGTTATTGTTTGATTTCTACCATGCTAATAATGCTTATGGATTGTTCCTTAATTGTTTAAGTTCGAAATGAAATAGTTATGTCACAATCTTATTGCTAGTTTAGATTTTCTTCGACCCGTAATTGTCTAGAGAATTAAACACAAGTAGCAATATGTGGGTATTGATGATGGGACTTTGTTAAGTACCCATATGTAGAAATTGACACTAGTAGGTGATTCATGCTTTTGAGTTCATCACTAGGAGCAACCTTATCTCACAAAACTTAGAGCATTTGTTTAAGTCACACCTAGAGAGTGTACTTCTAGGAAACTTGGAAACTAGAATCCGATAGTCGAGCGCTTACGTATCCGGTGAGCTTAGGAGATAATAACGGGATAGTTGAGCGTACTAATTATCCTAGGGTTGCTAGTAACAAGATAATGCGAAGAACGTGTTATATATCGATTTGGTTTATGTTTCGTGGTCGAGAATGATTCCTTAATCAATTCCATCTCATACTTGAATACAAATTTACAATTTTCAGAATTTCTATAACTTAACAATCTCGCTAAGAGTATTTGCATAACAACTTTTGCTCCATACCTCCCTTGGGACGAATCCGCTTTCATTATACTACTTGCTAGCGTAAAGAAAAGTAGAAAATATTATTTGCGATTTTGACACCTCGTCAATTAACTTGATGATCTAGGAGATTGATAGAGAGGTTATTGAAACATATTAGTCCTTTACTGTTTCGGATTACGATGTAAAGGAGTTTTGTTTTTGAAGTCTTCACAGCAGGTGAAGCGACTTAATATAGTTGACTCTATCTTAGGATTCACGTGCTGTAGGCGCAGGGATACTAAAGGAACGGAGTAACTTGGGAAGAGGTTGGCCTGAAACTGTATACTGTGGGACCCAGTAGAAAATTATACTTCTATGTTTCATAATAGTTGAACTTTTTATTTTACATTTTTGTTCCACAAAATTGATACCCTTCTTTAGACAAAAAAATATTTCTAAAATTACCCTTTCGATTGATTATTTTTAATAAATTTTAGGGATATTTTGATTTTGGGTCCCAAATTTGTGACCGAAGTGACATTTGGGTCCTAGAAAGTTTCTAATTAAAGTTTGGGTCCCAGGACCATATTTGACCGTCTTGACAGTTAGAAAAATAAATTTATTTTTAATTAACGCCGTCACTGTCAGACGTGAGCCAAGGCAACTCAAAAATAATTTAATTCTCCTAATTTCTTCAGTTCGTTTCCTTTCTTTGTCTCTCACTTGGTTACGAGAAAAAGAAACCCTAGAAAGATGGGAAAAATCAAATCAAATGGCTATGAAGAAGAGAAGAATAAGAATTTAGAACCATATAGAGTTTTGTATGGAAAAGTAGTATTAGTAACTGGAGCATTGTTTGGGTCGTCGATTTCGTCTAGATCTTGCAAAAGTTGGTTGTCAAATTATCGCAGTTGTTAGAAGAATTGATTGAATCAATTAATGATTTTAAACATTTCCTCCCTTTATCAACTTATTTGTATAAAATCCCAAGATTAGATTTTGATTTCATCTTTAACATTCAACTGAAATTAAGGTCTTACGGGGATTGATTAAAATTGACATGTAAAGGGGGAAAAGTATCGGGGTTCCCTTCTTTGAATTGAATAAAAGTTGACCTTATATGAAGACACGCATTAGTGATTTGACTTATGAATAAAAAAGAGGTGTTAAGATATTTTATGGATTTAGGGTGGTTTATGTATTCTCTGTTTCTATAGAATGTTGTGATTAGGTTCCAATTTGGAATAGATGATGGTTTCAAATGTTCTTGGAGATCTAGCTTTGATGAATGTGAAATGTTTTAAATATCGACGAAAATGAGTAACTTTTTGTTATTGTTGAATTTCTTTGTCAAATTTATCTTGTTGTCCTACTTATTAATCAAAAGTGAACTTAATGCTTTGTGTTTGGATCAGTTTGAGGATTTAATACAGGTACCTATTCTTATACGACTAATTTCACATTTGCGATTTGTGAGTAGACATTAATTATATAGAAAGGAAAGGTTACTCGAAGAATAAGAATTCATGAACGAAAGAAGATGGAAAAGCATGAGAAGAAGAATGGTATAATTAGTAAATAAACACAAACTTAAGTTTAAGATGGTCATTTTTTTATTTAACCAAATTTCCTAACTGTCAAGACGGTCAACTATAGTCCTAGGACCCAAACTCTATTTTGAAATTTTCTAAGACCCAAATGTAACACTGGTCACAAAGTTGGGACCCAAAATCAAAATATCCCTAAATTTTATTATAAGAAATAATTGTAATTTGATAGTCATGTTTATATTCTTTATGTAAGTGTTTCGTCAACAATATAAAGTTTACAAGCACCTTTATCGTAATTTGAGAGGTATGTTATTATTTAATTTTACTATTTTGTTATCCATATGGATATAATTGGAAAAAATACTTAAAGAGTATCAATTTCTCTTTATTTCCTTAAAAATTGTGCAAACACCAAAAAGATCAACTATATTATACAGAGAGAGAGAGTATGTGAGAGGTGTTTTTGGAGGGCTTTGGGGAGAATAATTCATGAATCATCTCTCTCACTGATTGTATTGGGAAGCTTAAACTGAGGCTGGCAAGTTGGAAAAATAGTTATCCCAATCCAACAGGCAGAGCTACTATTATAAGCGCCGTCACATCTACTTATAGCATATATCAAATGAATTGTTTTAAGTTATCAAAACAAACTGTCAGGATATGGAAAAGATTCAAATGGACTTCTTTTGGGGCAAAGATATTAATAACCTAAAGGCTACTACTCAAAGGCTTGGGCTGCAATTTTCAAACCAAAAGTATTCGGTGGTCAGGGTTCATGAATATGAAGTTTTTTAATAGTATAATGATTATAAAAATTGGGTGTAGACATGAAAAAGACAAAGATTCTCTTCGGTCCCAGTTTACAAATACTAAATGCCTAGCAGGCAAGAATGTGCCCAACCTGAACACCAAACCAAAGATTGAAGATTCCTAGATCTGGAAAGGAATTCTTGAAGGAATAGATAATATCCATGAGCATAGCAGATAAAAAAATAGAAACGACAATTGAATCAATATATGGGAAGACATATGGTTGGATGACAACCACATTTCTTTGATCAAACCAGATAACTGTCAAAGTAATCTCTTAATGGCTGAGAGCTTATTACAGGAAAATGGGGTGCATAATATTACCAAAATCATCACCTGGTTCTCTCTTGCTGAAATTAAGGCTATTCTTGAAACTGAGCCTTACCCTGAGATTGAGTTCAGTGGAATGCTGAAAAAAAAAATTTCAAGTCATTCTACAAAGCTAAACCTAATCCATAAACTGGAATAACATTTGGAAGATGGACGACACTCATGTTATCCAGATATTCTTATGGAAATTTGCTCAAAACTTGTCGTGAGATTGTCGTGAGCTTATCGGTTCGTTGGCGAACTTGGATGGCTGAGATTGCATCTCATGAAAAAGGATGGCCATTGATTATGGCCACATCTTGTTGTATAGTGAAGTGGCATCGACCACATGCTAATGGCATGCCGGTGGCGTAGCCATGGCATGGCGGCATGAGAGTATCCGCGACATTGGTATGCCAGAGACGTTGCGGTATGGCCAAAGCTAAAAACTGGCTCCGCAGCCAAAGTTAGGGTTTGGCGCCGTTGGAAAGATTTGGGGTGGTTGGAAAGGTTTGGCGTGGCCAAATCTTGGCGCCTTGGAAGGATTTTTGGCGTGGTTGGAAATATTTGGCGTGGACAAATCTTGGCGCCTTGGAAGGATTTGGCGTGGCCAAGTTTTGGCGCCGTTGGAAGAATTCTCCTTGGAAGAATTAGGGCTTGGCGTGGCCAAGGCGCCGTGGAAGAATTCTCCCTGGAAGAATTAGGGCTTGGCGTGGCCAAGGCGCCATGGAAGAATTGGGGGCCGGTAAGCAAAATGGGTCCGACCTCATTCGGAATGCGTGTGGCGCATTTAGGGCGACCTGATTGGTCGATGGGAAGTGGGGCCGGCAAGTCAAGGTGGCCACACTTCCGTGTCTTACTGCAGCGGATTTAAAGCGACCTGATTGGTCGAGGGAAATAGGGCCGGTTTAGGATGGGGCGTGTCCAATGGCAAGGCCACGCCTCCCTTTCTGCTGCGGCTCCCAGTTTTTTCTGATTCTGGGCGAGGTTTTGCACCTGCTAATCCATGGCGGATTAACTACCCAGTTTTCCTAGGCTTAATTTTTTGACAAGCAAGGTCTAGTATGTTGCGCGAGGCGCGAAACCCCGACTTATGCAAGTTAGTAAGGTTGATTGAATTCTATGTGTCGACACAGAGCTCTTTTAAGTTCATTGCCAGAGAGCATCATGCTTTTCTGATTGAATACTGATCGCTGTCGTAAGCGTCAAAAATAATTTCACTTTCTTACTCACTAAATATAAATGAAGTACAAGGTAAGGAATAGTTCGTTTCCACAGAGAGGCAACGGTTTTTATGCGATTTTCAGTTTCTAAGGTAACCAAGGGGGGATGTTTGTTGTTTTAGCAAAATACTAAAGTAAAAATAAAATAGAGCAAAGCAAATAATTGGAATAATCAATAGAGAGAAGATATTGGTCAAGGGATAGTATCATTCACAAACATGTATTTTCATCAATGATTAGAATTGGTATTTTAATCTCTCCTTTACTAAAAGTCCTAGGATACCTTGATCGCAAGTATATCCCGCTAATTCCCTGATTTCATCACAACCACATTAAAAGGTGCATATGTGAATTCTTCCTAGAAAGCAACCTAAAGTGTAAAAGCACAATTAGATTTAACTCCCTCAAAGCAATAAGTTCTATGGAATAAGACTAATCAATGCAAACGAATGTGTAAAAGCACTAATCCGTTTTAACAAAAGTTATGATTCAATTGTGACTAGTAGGATATATCAATACAAGCACTACCCACAATTATGCTACTTAGAATCACGGATAAACAACTTTTTCATATTGAAAACCCTAATATAGCTTTAGAGATGAAAGCAAATCGGATTGATTTCAGACTCAACCTAACAAGTATTCAAATCATATAACACTATTAATTGTGAATCTCAAACAATAAATTACTAAGACAAAACTAATTCATTGAATCATATAACATATTGAGAAATCAACTTTATCCCATAACCAATAATATGTTTTTAGCTACTCATAGCTATGGAGTTCATCATAAAAATATTAATTGAAAAGAAGAAGATGAACAAAAGCAAACCCTAGAAGCGTAAACAAAAGCGGCTCTCCAAAGTTCCAAGAATAAAACGTGATCCTCCCAAAGTTGTAGAAAATTTCTCCTTTATAGCTCTTCTTGTTCCAAAATTAGGTCAAGCCCCAAGGGTCCAATAGATAGAAGTCCACCAAGCCCATGTGTGAGGAAAACCCATGTGAAAATATGTCCCAAAAGAGGTCACCGGAAAACTGGTATTGTGGCCGGAAATTGGACGGAGGAGTGACCGGAAAGTATCTCAGGTGACCGGCAAAGTCCGCCCGGTCAACGGTCAAACGGGTCAAATCGGTCAGGAGAGTCAGACGGGTCAACTCGGGTCAAGCCGACCGAGTCAGGTGAACTCGTTCAAGCACCGAGTCAGAGTATGAATCAGAGTCAACCCAGTCAGCACCCAGTCAGATGGAGTCAGGTTCTAACTAGCCTGACTGGGCTTGGCATGAGCCAAGGCCATTGCACTAGCCTAAGCTTGTGCAGCACCATCATTGTGCTGTAGCATTGCTCTCCAGCCAAGATGGCTCTTTACTTCACTCAAATAACTTCAAAACCACCATTTCAGTTCAGCTCAATTGCTGCAATTCATACTGCCCTGAGTTCCAATCTCCGCACCACCATGGCCTGCTCCATTCTCTATAACTCTGCAACCAATTCATCACACAAACAACCAACCGGTTCCATTGCAATTTCACCATAAACAGCTCCAATGTCATCCATGACAATGCATCACTCACCAGAGCCTTTGCCGTCTCAGTTCAGCTCAAAACTAAGAACCAGCACCAAGCATCAGTCATAACAACTAATACATCTTGCTATGCATTATCACTCCAACAGCTGCACTACCACTCACAACTGCTAATTCAACCACAACACAAAGAAAGATCCACCTAATTCACCTTGTTCTTCTCTGTACCAGAACTGCAGTACCAACTCCTGCAATGCATAATTACCCGCAGCTCCATTCATACACATACCAACACAATCCACTTCAGTTGCGGCATCTCATTCTGTAGCTTTAAACCCATTACAACTGCAGCTGCAACACCATGGGCAGCTTCATTTCATCACCAACACTAGACTGCAACAACTGCAAGTTAAAACCCATTAACACAACTCCAGACTCCAATCATCACCAACTTGCATCTTTACATCCTCTGATCCATGCCAAGAACCATCTCCAAGTGCAGCTTCACACAATGTCTATCACAGCCCATCTCTTCCTTGTAAACCTAATTGCATTCATCTAATCCCTGCTGCTCTGTAAGCCATTTCACCACTACATTGCCACTACAGCAGCATTAGCTCTTCACAGACCCAATACTCTCCATTGTTTCTTCCGCACCACCAAGTTGCAACATCATGACCTGTAACTCAGTTCAAGCACACAACCCATTTCTGTAGCTTCTTTCATTGCCTCTGCAACTCAACATTCCATTTCTGACAGCACACAGCTCAACCTCAGATATCATCACTACCATCTGTAGCTCCCTGCTGCTGCAACATCCAGCCTGCAACTCATTGCCAATCAACACCATCTGGATTTGCATCATCACTAAGACCTTCACTTTCTACTTCAGCTGCAATCCCAAATTTTCCAGCTTCAATCTTCATTTTCTTCAAAGTCACAGAAGCAAACCCTAAATCTGTTCTTCAAGAGCACCAACACAACAAATTCCCATATTAACTCCACCATCTTCTCCCTGTAATTCACAATAGAGATAGACCCATCATTTCTCTCTCAAATCCGAGTTGAACCCTAACCTGTAAATCCCATTATCATCCCAGATTCAATCACCTCTGTACTCTCAAAACCATCAACATAGTCACAGCTCAAACCCACGACTGTGTGCGTTTCTTGGCTTCAGTTCTCTTTAATTTCTCTTTGAAATCGAGTTCTCTCAAAACCCAAATTCAAATTCATCTTCTCTTCTTCTAATTCAAAGAATTCATCCACTGATACCACCAATGAGAACAACCACAAATCCTAGTTTATAGATCAGAAGCACCTCTGTCACTCGTATTTCCCGTTCATCTTCATCGTCGATTTCTTCCCTCAATCTCTGATTCTCTCTGAATTCATTTCTCAATCTCCTCGCAAAGTAGCAACTACTCTTCAGTTCTAATGGAGTCACCATCTCGATTTCAGGCAGCAATAGGTAATGAGAAGAGAAGAAAACTTCTCTTGAATTTAGGGCTTGTAATGATACAAAATGATATAGGCACCCAATACATTAGTATAAGGGCCATCTTAGCTTGCTTGGCTTGTTAGTTTCAGATTACCGACAACCCATTCGCTTTCTTGCTCAACTGTCAGTTGTAGAGAATTGACAGTCACCTCCTCGTGCAACTTAGCCCGCTCCCCTGTGAATTGACTTTTTGCCTTTTACGCTCCAAATGGACGTTTTCTCCTTCTTTTGCTCATAACGACTCCATTGCACCTGATAAGCTCAAAAGTAAACATAAGATACATAATTTACAAGAAAACTCGCAAAGAAAGCATAAATACTGAATATAAATCTAGGTGTTTTACAACACCTATCAAATTCCCCCACACTTAGACTTTGCTAGTCCTCGAGCAAATCAAACAAAACAAATTCTAAAAAAATAAAAATAAGAATAAAAACATACAACTCCGTATCGTCGAGGCTACGGTTACTCTTAGCATAAATAACAAGCCTTTAAACCCCTAGGTGTCCCTAGTGGACGAGTTATAGTCTCGTGAGGGTTTACTAGAGATATACCCACAAAACCTACTTTTCCAACTTACTAGTTCTCCGTAATGAAAGCATCCAACGCGCTAAGAAGACATATAAATTCTGCACACTAGTCATAAGAAGTTAGACACATAAATGAACACAATCTCATCCTTAAAAGTTGAGAGAGAAATAACCATCCCTTCTCGAAAGAAATTCGGGTTCGGAGTGATCGAAAGTCTCGACTCGCCTCACAAGAAAGGGTTTTATGATATTGCTCTCAATAATAAACAGCTTTTTATGGGTCACACATGTGTCCAGGTAGGAATGAAGAGAGAATCCTGCGACACGTTGAATGGTAGGAAGGTAAAAACCCTCCGAAGTATTTTAAAAACCCACATCTTTTATACATTTTGAAAACCCATTTTTCTGACGATCTCTAAGAAAGGAAATCAACCATTTAACGAAGGTGGGAATATGCTTACTTACCTCGTTATCCGTTCGACGTGCAGCTAGCACCACTCTCACAGCATCCATAGATACGTCTTCGGTTTTCAATCGGTGTCTTCATCTTCGTCTTCGATCTTCAACTCTTGATGATAACTCTTGAACTTCGTAGAATCTTGACAATGTAATTTTTTCCTCTAATTCCTTGTTGCTTGAAACTTCATTGTAGATATTCCCTCTTCCATTGGCTTTATTGAAAGAATACAAAACTAAAAACAAACTATACAAACCCAAAATATAATTTTTTTTATCAATTTTTTTTTATCAATTTTTTTTTCCATTGAGACAAGAAAAATAAAACAAAAACAAAATAAAAACGAAATAAAACAATAAAACTAGTAATGAACCTAAAGAAATTTTCTCTTGTCTATATATATTTTTTCATTTTTTTCATTATTATTATTTTTATTTTTTTTCGAGACAAGAGAAAGTAAAATACAAATAAAATAAAAAATGTAAGTACAAGGCCATGGTGTAAGTACTTTACCGTTTGATTCTTCACAACTTGTATGTCTTGATATCATAAACTTCTCGAACTCTCATCCTTGATAATTTTCACTCTTGTACAATAGTCTTCAACTTATAAAAATTATGCTCCTTGTTTTGTTGCTATACTTGAATCTGAAATCTGCTCAATTATGTACTGTTGCTTGTAAACCATGAACGTGTTCAACTTTCCTTCAAATTTGTGATGCTCCTCTTGTTGATGATGATGGTGTTTCTATGGACCTGTTGGTGTAGAGAGAGATAAAGTGGATGGTGCTAACTGCGAACAAGAATACAAGTGGTATGTAAGTTAGCAATTCAATGTCACCATCATGGTTGATAAAAATAGCACTCAAGAGATCAAAATAGTGCTTCTATGGTGGGAGGTTGGGCAGCTCACCATTCTGCCCGGAATTTACGTACGATGACACACACTCTAAAAGCACAAATTTAGACAGGTACACAAAGAATTGAAGGTCGGTGCCTCACATGATGTAACATGGGTAGTCTCCACTATAGGGGATCACTACTCTAATACCGAATTCAGTCTGCACCTTATTTGCCACTGGCATGGTTAAATCCAACTTTAACTCTCATACAAGTAAGAAACCCGATCATGTTCTATGTCATCTCTAAGTTCAATCACTTTTATGAGAATCTAGATGTAATCTTAGCGACATGTATACTATGTGACTCTAAACTAACCATAAGTTGGAGTTTTCTTATTCACTAGTTTACACAAAAGTTGAAAATTTCAAAAATTTACAACGCAAATGCTTAACCACTCCCCCACACTTAAACTTTACATTGTCCTCAATGTAAATTGAATCGTCCAAAGTAAGTCAATGTGGGAAATTCTAACAAGATATCTGACAAGAAAAATCAGAAAAAATAAAAACAAGACAAGAAAAAACTAAAAACAAAACAAAACAAGAAATAAATACAAGACAAGAAATACTCATCCGATGGGTTGCCTCCCATTTAGCGCTTGGTTTAAAGTCGTCAGCCCGACTATCTCCTTGCTTTCTATGACTCCTCCAGAGGGAGTACATCCACAAAGTTAACTCCTTCCACCACTTCAGAAGTGAAATTCTCATAATATGGTTTCAACCGGTGCCCATTAACTTTAAGTTCTTTTCCTGTAGCTATGCTACGAATTTCTACTGCACCATGAGAAAACACATTAGTAACAATAAAATGTCCGATCCATCGTGACCTTAATTTACCCGGAAATAAATGCAAGCGAGAATTAAACAAAAGCACTTTCTTCCCAATGCAAAATTGTTTTCTAGAAATCATGTTATCATGAAATGCTTTCGTCTTTTCCTTGTAAATGCGTGAGCTTTCAAATGCATCATTGCGAATCTCCTCTAGCTCTTGGAGTTGTAACTTCCTTTGCTTTCCAGCCCCATCCATCTCCATGTTGCATTGTTTAATAGCCCAAAACGCCTTATGCTCAATTTCAACGGGTAAATGACAAGGTTTACCATACACAAGCCTAAAAGGAGACATCCCTATAGGTGTCTTGTATGCGGTTCTATACGCCCACAAAGCATCATTAAGTCGCATGCTCCAATCTTTCCTTGTTGGGTTCATCGTCTTCTCTAGAATAGATTTCACCTCCCGATTAGACACCTCGGCTTGTCCATTTGTTTGGGGATGATAAGGTGTTGCAATCTTGTGCGACACATTGTACTTCGTCAACAAGCTTTGTAAAATCCTTTTTTTGAAGTGAGAACCCCCATCGCTAATTATGGCTCTTGGAATTCCAAACCTTGCAAAAATATTAGCTTGCACAAAATCTGAAACCACTTTAGAATCATTAGTTGGGGTAGCCTTAGCTTCCACCCATTTCGAGCCATAATTAACCGCAAGTAAGATATAAAAATTCCCATGGGAGTTGACAAAAGGCCCCATAAAATCAATACCCCATACATCAAAAACTTCAATAAATTGAATAAAAGTTTGTGGCATTTGATTTCAGGCACCTAGATTGCCGGTTCTTTGGCACCTATCACAAGTTGTACAAAATATATGTGCATCCTTAAACAAAGTTGGCCAATAAAAACCACTTTCAAGTACCTTGTGAGCGGTTCTCTTACTCCCAAAATGTCCTCCGCAAGCATAGGAGTGACAAAAACACAAGATAGAATTAAATTCAGATTCGGGAACACACCTTCTTATTACTTGGTCACTACCATGTTTCCACAAGTATGCATCATCCCATATGTATTGGTTTCCCAACTTCTTAAGTTTGTCCCTCTCAGCACGAGACATGTTCTTTGGGATTTGTTTAGAAACTAAGTAATTAACAATATCAACGTACCATGGTTCTCCAAAGGTAATTGAGAATAGTTGCTCATCCGAGAAACTTTCACGCAATGGGATAATCTCCTTGTCCACAACAATACGGCTCAAGTGATCCGCAACGGTGTTCTCAATCCCTTTCTTGTCTTTGATTTCAATATCAAACTCTTGCAAGAGTAATATCCATCGTATGAGCCTCGGTTTTGCCTCTTTCTTTGTAAGCAAGTACTTAAGCGTTGCATGATCAGAAAAGACAACAACTTTTGTACCAATTAGATAAGAGCGAAACTTTTCTAAAGCAAAAACAATAGCTAATAACTCTTTTTCAGTGGTTGTGTAGTTTTGTTGGGCCTCATTTAACGTTCTAGAAGCATAATAAATAGCATGAGGAAGCTTCCCCACACGTTGCCCAAGCACCGCACCAACCGCATAGTCACTAGCACTACACCAAATTTCCGGAATCGTAACAGGCATTCGTAACGGCTTATAAGCCGTTACGAATTTCCCGTTACAAATGGCCGTTACAAAAAATTCGTAACAGGCAGAAGCCGTTACTAAATTTTTTTACTTAAATATGAGCCAAGCCGTTACGAATTTTTTTTTAAGCGTGCCACTCACACGCTTGGTCACACCAAGGTCGTAACACCAGAGTATATACGCGTGCCACTCACACGCCTAGCTTTATATTTCCACCCACGATTAATTACACGAGAGGATATTTCCTCCCACGAGTGTGTCGTTCACATGCGGGAGTTCCATGGATAAGATAATCAGAATTTTCTGTACTTCCATTTTTCATTTCTCTCGAGTCTCTTCTGCTCCTCTGCGTCTCAGGCGAAGAAACTAGGGTTTCATCACTTCGATTTTTCATTTCTCTCTCGAGTCTCTTCTGCCGAGAAACATAACAGAAATCTCTTGAATCTTTCAATACCTTTCCATTAGCAGAGATCTGTGTAATTTTTAATCGTTAGAAGTTTTTTGATTTTTAGGGTTTCATATTTTTTTAATCGATCTGTTTTTTATGGCTTCATTTCATCTTTATCTTCCATTTTTTCATCGATCCGTGTAAGTGTGTTAATCGTCGAGTTATGTTTTGTTAATCTTCTTCATATAAATCTAATTCCATATTTTTTTCTAATTTCCTGTTAGGGTTTGAAGACTTGAAGATTGAAGAATTCTGAAGACTTAGAAGGTATAAGTTTCGAAACATTGAACTGATTTTAGGGTTTTATGTTAATTTCGAAATTTTCTATTTTTTTTTACTTTGTAACCTAATTTCTAGTTTGTAATCTAATTTCAATAAGTTCTAATTTATAAGTTGTTGGTGCTGATTGACATCATTAGCTTCACTTGTTTATTCTAGTTTTTGATCTTCTCTAGTGTTTGATCCACTAGTCCTGTGTAAAGATGCATTTTATTGTTAGACATGGTGTAGTTTTTTTGCCTTAGAAGCATACTAAGTTGAGTAGGCAGAGTGCTACCTGATAAAGTCTTATATAATCTTGGAAGGTTTGATGAGAGCTAGACAAACTTGGACCTAGCTAGTTGTGTAACAACAGAGCGTGCGTGGGTATGGCTGAGCGTGCGTGGGTATGGCAGAACGTAATTGATTAGTGTGTGTTGTTGTGACATATGCTTCAAAGTCGATACATTTTAAAAGTTTGACTAATGTTGTTCTATATCTTGGTCTTTGCGGAGCCAGGAGAGGATCCTTTTGGCAAGAGACAAACGAAAAGAAGCACCGCTATGGAATCATTAAGGTAGTAACCTAAATTCCAGTTTGTATGTTCTATAAATATGCTCATCATGATTTGAACTTTAGTTTCATTTTAAGGTAGTTTTTCAAGTTTAAATGAACTAAAGTTATGAAGTTTTGTTTTGATATTGACTGATTCTAAGTGAGCATGATGATAATTGTCCTAGTGGTGATTTACAAAAGCTACTTGTAGCTCATTCTCTCTTCTTTGAGGGGATGTTTATGTCGCTAACCTGCAGGGCTTCGGCAACCCTTTACCACTAGGACTAAGTTATTTTATTTTGTATGTTAAGTTGTGTATAAACGAGTCTGGTTTTATGTACTCTGTGAGCATGATTGTAGGAGCAGAATATCGCGACATCAATACTTTTAGAAAGTAACAAACAACTACATCGCGAAGGCGTCGCAAGAAAGAAATATAAATGACGCAATGAATGACGAAAGTCAGAACATGAGAAAAGTATGAAGACTTGGCGATATTTAGGAGTGTCGCAAGTAAAGACGTTTATAACGTTCGCGACACTTCGCGAGATGTTCCCGAAAATAAAGGACAGCTTAGCTGTCATCCACTGTATACTACCCTATATAAAGGGTTGAGCCAGTTTGTTGAAGGAGGATTCTTTTTGAATTGTTAAGCAAGTCATTAGGAGAGAGAAAATTAAGAGTGATTGTAATTTCTTTAGCTCTGTTCTACATTTCTTTGTAAACCTTTCAAGAAAACAATTAATAAAACACATTATTATTCATCTTCAAATGGATTGATTAAGAAAATTCGAGTGAGGGGTGTAGTGTGGGATTTCCTGCAACTACATATGCGCTAGAAACAGGGACTGAATGTGATTGAAGATCGAAGAGTGCAGTTAAAATCGTTTAAATTAAGAAAATGAGAAAGGAAAATGTTAAATCAGATGAGGTAGAGGAGTTAAGAAACAAGGAGTATAATGAAGATATGGAATACAATTTAATTACAAAAGCAATGGTTAATGAATTCCACGAAAATATTAGAGGAAGGATACATAAACGAGACTTTGAAGGAAAGAAGATTATAGATGAGGAGAAGACATCGTCTTTGAAGGAATGGGAAAAACAGAAAATAACGTTCACAGCAGCAGAAGTGCCAAGAGAAAGTTTGAATCATACATCTCCATTAGTGATCACAATAAATGCAAGCAGAAAAAGAGAAGAATTGACAAAAGCAGTGGAAGAATGGGCAATAAATAGAACTTTGGTGGATACGGGGAGTTTGGTGAGTATCATGTTTTACCATACCTACAAAAAATTAGGATATAAAGATGAAGAAATGAGTTCCCCAAGGTATTATATCTACGGTTTTGGAAAATCTATAACAGTACCTAAAGGGGAGATAAAATTACGAATTTTACTCGAAGAAATTGAAACACAAGTAACATTAAGTGTAGTGGATATGGAATCGACGTACCACATATTGTTAGGGAGACCTTGGGTACATGCAATTAAGGCGGTAGCATCAACACTCCATCAGTGCATCAAATTTCCTATGCCGAGTGGAATTGGTGAAATCAGAGGAGATATTGATAAAGGAAGAATATATCATCAAATCGAGGTAAAGCATTATGAAGGGCAAGTGAAGAAGCGAAAAGATCGCGGGAAGATGATAAAAGCGGCTAAGAAAGAAGAAGAATTTAGAATTTACATGATAAGAGCAAAAGAGGGAAAAGGAATACCAGCGAAATCATGGGAAAAGGGAGTGAGTTCGCGAAGGAAATGAAAGGACCAACTCCTATGGGAGAACCGAAGCCTAGTTATGTCGCAGTAGAACAAACAAAAGAAGTGAATGTTGGAACCGAGGAGGAACCTAAAATCTTAAAAATTGGGACTACAATGGAAGCATATGAAGAGAGAAGAAGCTGTTGATTTGTCATGCGAGATTACAAAGATATTTTCGCATGGGATATGGATGAAATGCCTGGAATAGATCCATCAGTGGCTTGCCATAAATTGGAAATTGACAAGAATGTAAAACCATTTAAACAAAGAATTAGAAAGATTGCGACAACATATCATCCTCAAATAGAAGAAGAATTGCAGAAAATGTTGGACGCAGGAATCATTAGACAAGCAAAATATCCCGAGTGGATAGCAAATATGGTTATAGTCCCAAAGAAGAAAAAAGGAATAAGAATTTGTATAGACTTTACTGATCTAAACAAAGCTTGTCCTAAAGATAGTTTCCCATTACCGGATATTCCACAATTGGTTGAAGCAGCGACAGGAAAGGAAAGGATATCATCTCTTGATGGATATAAGGGTTACAATCAAATTCCTCTCGCCGAAGAAGATCAAAAACATACTGCTTTCTTTGCTCCAAGAGGATTGTATTGTTATACAAAAATGCCGTTTGGTTTGCGAAATGCCGGTGCGACATACCAAAGAATGGTGGAAAAGGTGTTCGCGAGATGGATACACAAAACATTAGAGGTATATGTAGATGATATGTTAATAAAAAGTAAAAAAGCAAAAGACCATGTACATGATTTGAGAGAAATTTTTGAACAAATGAGGCAATTTAATATCAAAGTAAACCCAGAAAAATGTACCTTTGGAGTCGCCTCTGGAAAATTTTTAGGGTACATTGTATCCAAAGAAGGAATTCAAGTCGACCCGGAAAAAAGTACAAGCGAGTTCGCGATATGCCAACACCGGCGACAGTAAAAGATGTTCAAAAGTTAAATGGGTTGTTAGCCTCGCTAGGAGGTTCATCTCGCGATCATCGACAAATGCAAGCACTTTTTCAATATCCTTAGAAAGGGATCGAAGTTTAAATGGACAGATGAGTGCGAGAAAGCCTTGCAAGGAATAAAGGAACATTTAATGGATATATCAATTTTGCAAAAAGCAGAAGAAGGAGAAGAGTTGTTGATCTATCTAGCGACAACCTCGCATGCATTAAGTGCAGTGTTACTGCGAGTGGACGAGGAATAGAAAAACCAATTTATTACATCAAGAAAACTTTCAATCTTTGCGAGAAAGGAATTACTCAAAAATTGAAAAATTAATCTTGGCATTAGTTTATGCAACATTTAAGCTTCGTATATATTTTCAAGCGCATGTTGTTAAGGTGGTGACAAAAGTACCGATAGAATCAGTGATGAAGAATTCAAAGAGGTCGGGAAGAGTTGAGAGATGGAATGCTCAAATAAGTCATTGCAAACTCAAATATGAAATACTATCTTCGCCAAAATCACGAGGTTGTCGCAGACTTTCTAGCAGAATTTCCTTTGGAAGAGGATGAATCGATGGAAGAAATGATGGATGTGGAAGAAGAACATGGAGATCCAAAAGATTTGTTGACGAGAACCGAATAGATGGGAAATATTAGTAGATGGGTCATCAAATGGAGAAGGAAATGGAATAGGAATTGTTGTGATATCGCGAGAGAGGGCAATAAAATAGCTCTTTATTTCGATTGGAGTTTGCATCAACAAATAATGAAACAGAATATGAAGCTATAATACATGCTTTGCGATTTGCAATAGAAATGAAGTGGAGAATGTGAGGATTACTAGTGATTCACAATTGGCAATTCGCGGATAAAAGAAGAATATGCCATAAACGAATTGTCTTTGCAAAAATATAAGAAACTTGTTGACGAGTTGTCGATGCGAGATACCAAGAATAAAGTGGAGACATATATCAAGGAGAAATAATAGGCTCGCAGACGCTTTTGCCTTTATATCAAGTATGATGACAGATCCAATTGCGAGAAATATTAAAATACAAACACTTTTGATGCCGCTAATTGACAAAGAAGAACAAGAAACCGATGTAATGGTAGTAGAAGACGGAACACAAACACTCTGCGAAGAAGATTGGAGAGCAGAGCTTCATGCATATTTGACAACAGGAGAAACACCAAGAAATAGATTGGAGACACACAAATTAAAAAGCCGTCCGTGCAACAAATTATGAATTAAGAGATGGAGTGCTATACCGACGATCTTTTAACGGGCCTTCACTTAGATGCTTAACAAGAAAGGAAGGGAAATCATATTGAAGATGTTGCATAGTGGGGATGCTTTGGTAATCACAGCGGTGGAAGATCTTTAGCATATAAAGCAAAAATGCGGGGTTATTATTGGCCATATATGCATGAGGACGCAAAACAAGTGTCAAGGCGTTGCGAGGATTGCCAAAGGCATGGGAAGAAAATACATGCACCGGGAGCTCCGTTAAGTTCTTCAACAAGTGTCCTGCCATTTGGAAAATGGGGTTTAGACATTGTAGGACCATTTTTACCGAGGAACGGACAGAGAAGATATTTAATCGTCGCTCTGATTATTTCACAAAATGGGCGGAGGTGAAAGCGGTACAACATATTCGCGATAAGGATGTTTTTACTTTCATATTTGAGAACATTATATGCGAGATTTGGGATTCCAGCACAGTTTGGTATCGACAATGGGAAGCGATTCGAAGGACAAAATATAGAATTGTTGTTTAATGCATTTCGAGATACGATGTGGGAAATCAACTCCTCTATACCCGCGAGGCTAATGGTCGAGCGAAGCGACAAATAAAACAATCGCAGACATATTGAAGAAAAAGTTAGAAGGATACAATAAAGGATGGTGCAAACAAGTACCCAATGCGGTATGGGATTATAATACAACTAGAAGAGAAGCTACAGGCATGTCCCCTTTTTGTTTAACATATGGAGTTGAAGTTGTACTCCCGACAGAAGTTAAGATTCCAACTACAAAGAAAGAAGCTTGGGAGAAAAATCTCAGTGCGGGTAACATCTTAATCAAGTTAGATGAATTAAAAGAGAAAAGAGAGAGAGCACTACAACATATGGAGAATTATCGGCGAAGATTGGCCGAGAGAATATAACAAGCGTGTCAAGATACGTGAATTTCAACCGGAGTGACTTGGTGCTGCGAGAAACACCTATATATCAGCGAGAAAATGGTGGCAAGCTGGCAAGAAAATGGGATGGACCTTATATCATCAAGGAGATAGTTGGTACAGGGGCATATAGATTAATGGATCTTGAAGGCAAAGATGTAGGGCAAAAACTAAATAGGCCATGGAATAGGTTATATCTTAAGAAATATTACCCATAGAAGATGGGAGAAATGGAATGAATCTGTGATGTAATGTTTTTGCGACAGATAGGTTGCGAGATCAAAGGAAATAAAGCAAGATTGTGCGATAGCTTCGCAAACAGAATGAATGCTTGAATGAATTAACAAATATGAATGAGTGAGTGAATGGGACGAACCTTTATGGCGTACACCTTAGTTCGCGAATGATATTTCGCAAGAGGCAAATGTAAGACCTAAAGTGCGTCATATAAGGGGGTATCTCTTGACATGGCTCAGGGGAAAGGTTACACCGCTCCTGGAACCCGAGTCATGGAGAATTGGGGCCCATGAAAGCCTATCCGGTGGAGATACCTTGGATTTCCAACTATATATATATGGTTATACCCTGGTGGACGCCCGAGGGTCTCTTCCAAGGAGTCAGCGTATGACCAAGGCGCCGAGGTACACGGTTGAGTCAAGAGTGCGGGGAGCATGGAACTTCCTTACCACTCTTGACAAGTCTTGGCACATCTTTGCACTCGGCCGAAGAAAACTCCACTTAGGGTGCGATCTCGTAACCATAAACCATATAGGTATAAGGGATAAGAGGCTGCGAAAACAACCTGGTTGTTGTTAAGACCGGATGGGAGGAGCTAGTCTTGTATGGCCGATGTACGCCTCCTTGAAGGGGCAGCCGGGGAGATAATAAGGGCGGCACCCTCCATTAGGGAGGCGATAAGTGTCAAAAGACGCAAATGTCATAAGACTTTATTTTCGCAAGGAAATGAAGACTTGTCATATTTGTGCAATGATCCTCGAAGAGGCAAAAATACTAACATGATGGTGAGGCGAGATCAATGGGTTTTTACATGAAAATGAAAAAACGTCCTGCGATTTCGTCGCAAAGCCGACAAATGTCATGGGATTTTATGTTCGCAAGAATATTTAAACCATGTTGTATTGTCGCAAGCACAATATCCTGCGCAGAGGCAAAAATACTTGTGCAATGATAAGGCAAGGTCAATGGGTCATTACATGAAAATGTAAAGACGTCCTGCGATCTTGTCGCGATGAGGATGGCAAAGTAAGACCTTTAACTAGGAAGGCAAAATAAGACCATACAATTAAATGATAAGATAAGATCAATAGGTTTCTCCATTGAGGGGAAATCCTGCGATCTTATCGCAATAATACACTTCAAAAAAATAAAGGGAATTTGTCCTCCAAATCAAAAGAAGTACTTCAACGAAATTCAAAAACATCCTATGCAAAATGTCATCCAATCAAGGGAGTTTAAATAAAATCGAAAAATTACGAGAGAGAATTCAATTTTCCACATCGGCTTTCTCGACAACGGAGATGTTACTAGTTCTTCGACAATTTTATCGACTTCTCTTTCGACAACCTGGACGATTTTCATCAAGTCCCTTCATTCGGATCCTTCTTCAAGATTTCATCAATAACGACTTCTTCGCAGCTTTGATAATCATAGTCACTATCGGGGGAATTGGGAACTTCATCATCACTCACTTCCCGGAGGTGCAACGAATACGGGATCAAGAGATTTAGATAGCAAAACACTATTCACAAGAACTTGACTTTGAGATGAACTTGACGAAGGAGCGCTTTCTGGGTTTTTACTCTCTATATTTTTGTAACCGCACATATAGTTGAATCTTCTTTACTGCTTTCTGTCGCGAGAATGCATAAGGGAAGTAGTAAGCATTTTATTCTCCTTGCGAATTTTTGAGTGGTCGACTTCAAAGCGATAAGGGAAGAATGAAGATTTTTCTCAGACTCTGCGAAACAAAGAATAAAAGCGAAAAATATTATAACAAACAAAAATTATGAAGCACCGGTAAATGAAGAATAGATGAGGCAGCCAACTGTTATGACTACCTTCCTTTTGCGAGATAAGGTGTTGGGTTAACGCCGAACAACTATTTTCCAGTTGGTCCATGGCGATATCAAAGTTATCTCCAACTAATCCTTTCAAACGAGCTCGCAGATTTTTCGTTAGAAATAAGTGTGGCATTTTCTTTCGCGAGGAAGAATTGGATTTCTCCAATTGGGAACATTGATCCTTGAGTTGGTTGGCTTTTACACTTAAAGTTATTCTACCACTGAATAAGTTTATCTTTCTCGATAGTAACTTCTTCAAGATTATTTCTCAAATGAATGAAGAGATTGTTCTTGCTCTTTACACAATTTTTGACAAATATCATAATCTGCAAGAGTAAACTGACATCTTGTTTAATAACGTTCGCTTCTCTTGAGAAAGAATTCCGTTCTCATCGATAAAGTTTCCAACTCTAAATTAGCTTTAGTCAAAGAATAGGAGAGGCGAGATAAGTCATTACTTAACAAGTCGTGTTTCGAGCTAAATCAAGCATTTTCCTTAGAAAGATTATCTATTTGGTCAACATCATATGTGTGGAGATTATCTAATTGGTTATATTGCTCCACCCAAGAATCTTTATCAGCTCGAACTTCTTCAACAGTAGATTCCAACTGATATATCTCCATTTTTCGTTTCTGGTTTAAAGCTTGAAGGGCGAACAAGGATTTGAGTATTCAAAAAAAAAAAAAAAAAAAAAAAATGTAGAGGCAAAATGTACCTTTTAAATCTTCATTCTTCTTGCGAAGATTGTCGCAATCCAGTGAAAGGTTGAGAAGGTTGTTCTTTAAGATCTTAACTTCTTGCTCCAAATATGTTTGCGACACTGTGTCAGAGCCAAAGTATTTATTCAAGGATTCAAAAACGCAAGACTTGATAGGATCAGTGGAGGTTTTCTTGACATCGTTCATGGTGTCTGATAAAACTTTAAAAGCTACATCTATCCCTTCTAAATTTTCTTTGGTAAGAGGGTAGATTCAGAAGAGGAGGAAGGAAAAGTTGAATCATTCTTGATCATAAGAATGTCGGTTGAAGAAGTTTGGTAAACAGGTGAAGGAGAAAGAGAAGTATTAAGAGAAAGAGTGGAGAGAGGTACATTTTGAAGAATTTCATTCCACGAAAAACTCGGGGATTGATTTATCCTGCGAGGGTATCGCGAGGAGAGGATGGATTATCTTGAAGAGGAGAGGTTGGTTTCTCTTGCGAGGCAATCGCTGGAAGAGATGGATCGCTTTGCGAAGGCGCAACGGGGAGAAGAAGTAAGTTTGAACCCGGGAAAGGAAACGAAAGGTGCGACAAATTTAGAGTGACGATGCCTCTTGGGAGACCTACCTTCATTTCTACCATCTGCGAAATGCAAGTTAAATAAGAAACAGAGGCAACAATATTGTTATTAAAAGAGTAAATGTTTCTTAAATACCTTGCCACTCGCAGGATGCCTTTTAGAAGCAAAGGATTTCGATTTTGAACTTGAAGAAATATTAGGGTTCTTAACGTTGAATTTAGAGATGGGTTTGTCTTGGTTGAAATAAAAATGATGGGAGAAACATTAAAAGAAGAGCAATATTCGAATAAAAGACTACAATAAAAGAGATCAATCATGAAGTAATCAAAATTGGTGAAATTAACAGACCTTGATGCCATAGAAACAGTAGCGAGAAGAATTAAGGCGGGAAGACGATGAAGGAAAACGGCGAGAGAAAAATTGCGAGACAACAAAGAAGATGAAATAAAAGGAGAGAAATTTTCAAAGAGAATTCTTCTTTAAATAGACAAGAAAAGGGTAACCTTAGGATGAACCGGTAAAAATAAAATCTTAGATACGTGTAAACAGTCATTCCTAAATTCACGGAATCTTGTCGGTAAAAAGAAAAACGAATATCATACTAAACGGTGGCGACATATCAAAGCATTAGTTCTCATGACATTCTCTACTTCGCAGAGAAGACATGAGAAGAGGCAAGATGTAGGAGCGAGAATATCGCGACATCAATACTTTGAGAAAGTAACAAACAACTACATCGCGAAGGCGTCGCAAGAAAGAAATATAAATGACGCAATGAATGACGAAAGTCAGAACATGAGAAAAGTATGAAGACTTGGCGATATTTAGGAGTGTCGCAAGTAAAGACGTTTATAACGTTCGCGACACTTCGCGAGATGTTCCCGAAAATAAAGGACAGCTTAGCTGTCATCCACTGTATACTACCCTATATAAAGGGTTGAGCCAGTTTGTTGAAGGAGGATTTTTTTTGAATTGTTAAGCAAGTCATTAGGAGAGAGAAAATTAAGAGTGATTGTAATTTCTTTAGCTCTGTTCTACATTTCTTTGTAAACCTTTCAAGAAAACAATTAATAAAACACATTATTATTCATCTTCAAATGGATTGATTAAGAAAATTCGAGTGAGGGGTGTAGTGTGGGATTTCCCGCAACTACAATGATGATAACAGTCCTAGTGGTTATTCGCAAAAGCTACTTGTAGCTCATTCTCTCTTCTTTGAGGGGATGTTTCTGTCGCTAACTTGCAGGGCTTCGGCAACCCTGCACCACTAGGACTAAGTTATTTTATTTTGTATGTTAAGTTGTGTATAAACGAGTCTGGTTTTATGTACTCTGTGAGCATAATGATAACAGATCCTAGTGGTGATTTACAAAAGCTACTTATAGCTCATTCTCTCCTCTTTGAGAGGATGTTATTCGTCGCTAACCTCATGGGCTTCGGCAACCCTACCACTAGGACTAAGTGATTTTATTTGATTCTTTTAAATATCAATTTTGAAGGGTAATATGTCATCTGAAGTGATCAAGAAATGGTTGAAGTGTCCTCGTAAGTCTTTAGAATACGAGACAAGGTGTGAAGTCATTCATAGAGTTTGCCAAGAATAATGGTGGTGGGAGTCATTTATTTTCATTCCCTTGTCGTCGTTGTATGAATGGTAAAGGCTTAGTTGCACTGAGTGAGATCTCATTGCATTTGCTAAAACATGGTATGCATGAGGTGTACACATTCTCAGCGCTATCATGGGGAAAGTTCAAAGCACAAGCAAGACTGATTAACACATAAGGATAATACTACAACCGAATGTGTAGCAGATAATGATGATGTTACAAAGCGAGTTTGAATGAGAATATTACCACGATATGGATGAGAATGTTAGGGAAGGGATGGATGAGAATGTAGAAGTATGTGTTGATGAGAATGTTACAGAAGGTGTTGATGAGAATGTTACAGAGGGGTTGGATGAGAATGTTGGAATCAGCAGTGTGGTCGAAAAAGAGATCAAGCAATTGAGAAGGCAAGAGAACCATTATATCCTTCATGTCCTAATGGAAAGTCAGTAATGTACTCTGCGATAATGATGAACAACATAAAAACTTAGTATGGAATTTCAGACAATGGTGTTACCGTAATATTAGAATTGATGAAAGAGTTGCTTTCCGAAGGTAACACCCTGCCATGTAAGTATCCAGATATCAAGAAGATTATTAAAGAGATGGGATGGATTATGTGACTTATGATGCTTGTGTAAATGATTGTATACTTTATTGGAAGGATAATAGTTCATTGGTGAAGTGTCTTGTATGTCAAGAACCTCGGTACGTAAGAGTTTTTAATGATGAGAGAAAACTTACACAAGTTGCGCAAAAGACTTTAAGGCATTTTCCGATAATTGCAAGGCTGAAAAGACTTTATAGTATACCATGGATAAGCGAGAGGCAATGCTTTGGCATTCTAGAGCACAGAGAGATGTTAATGTCATGCGTCATCCAGTGGATTCTACAGCTTAGAGGTGTGCGGATAATTTCTGTCCTGAATTTGCTAAGGAAGCACGGAATGTTACTCTTGGGATAGCAACTGACGGCTTTAATCCAAATGGATGCTTTGGTCTGAATTACAAAATTGTTGGCCGGTGATACTGTGTCCGTACAACCTTCCTCCTTCGATGTGTATGAAGCGCGAATTTTTCATGTTATGTTTGTTGATATCAGGTCCGAGAGCACCAGGTAAAGATATTGATGTTTACTTACAACCATTGATAGAGGAGTTGAAAGAGTTATGGAATGATGTTGTTATGACATTCGACAGCTTCACGAACTCTGATTTTCTTTTGAAGGCAAGGTTGTTATGGGACATTCATGATTTTCCGGCATTGGGTACTCTAGCTAGATGTGTGACTCATGGGTATTATGCGTGTCCCACCTGTGGTGAAGAAACAGTTTCAGAGTGGCTGCCATATAGTAAGAAGATATGTTATATGGGACACCGAAGATGGCTGCCATCCCAACACAAATACAGATTTGACAAAACAAATTTCGGTGGAGGGTAGAAGATGGTAAAGCTCCATGGCCACTAACGGGATTGCAAGTTCAAGAGATTGTGAAAGATATGAAAAGTAAACAGAGGTAAGGGTAAACCACCAAAAAAGAAACGTAAAAGAGGAGCGAGAAGCGAATAGTTTGCAACAAGGTGCCGATGAAGATGTTTCGACAACTCTCTATTTTCTCGAAGGTCCATACTTCATGATTTTCCGAATTGGGGATCGAACGCAGTTAACATTGTACTGAGATGTTATGCATACGAAAAGAACATAACGAGCATATTGTTAACACTCTCATGGGTAATAGTAAGTCAAAAGATGGTGTAAATGCACGTAAAGATATGGAATCTATGGGTATTAAAAAGCGGTTATGGGTGAAAGAGGATAGTGCAACCTGGTAAAACAACAATGGAAGATGGATCGTTTTCCTTAACTAAAGATGAAAAAGTATCTTTTTGTACAGTCTTTGAAGAACTTAAGAGGGCCTTCTAGCTTCTGTTCCAATCTTCATCAATCTAAGTGAGCATTAGTCCACCAGAGTTGAAGAATTTCAAGTCACACGATTACCATGTAATGATGCAATCTCTGTTTCCATTGCTAGTTCATCTGCGACTTCATTACCTAAAGATCTGCGAGTTTCTCTTCTCCGTATTAGTATATTTTTCAACATTTTGTGCGCAAAGGTTATCAACGAGAGATGAACTTCTACAAGCGAAAGCTAGTCAGTGGAAGCAATGTGCGTAATGGAAAAGTATTTTCCTCCATGTTTTTTGTTATTAGTATCCACTCGATGATTCATCCGGCGATGAAGCTTCAATCTGTGGTCCCATCGATTTAGGTGGATGTACCCCTTTGAGAGGTAAATACAACCCCTTTGTTGTTTAATTTTTAAGTTGAGAATTACTATTCTTGAACTATTAATCATCCTTGCGGATCTGTTAACTTTTCTTGTAGGTTAATGAAAGGTATTAAAGGATTGGTGCGCAATAAAAGGTACATTGAGGGGTGCATTGCAAGAGGGTATGCGCTGCGAGAAGCTAGCTTATACCTTATGGAGGACGTGTCAGATGATGGTGGTGGTACTCATAAACATACTCGGCAGGCTTTTTTGGATGATGACTATGATGGTGCCGATGAGATGCCTTTTAGTTCTGGAATGAGTATTACTCAGATCGAGCACAATTTGAACAAGTCCGCAAATCGGATCCTATCTAAGTATGTTGGAATAGATAAGTGGCAAAGGTAACTTTTACTTAACTCTTTTATGTTTATTCAAGTTTGAATTTTGTTTAGTCCTCCTCAGCAGAAATGAAAATATTACAAATCAGATGGATGTAGCATGATGGTGACTTAGTGAATTTTAGTAACATGTTTTTGTTAGTTAACATTGAGTTATTGTCTGATTATTATGTTTGCATCATCTGATAGTCTTTGAATTGGTATTGGCTGTAGGAAGTATGATTCTTATGTTAACGGTGACACGTCTAATGGTCGGACCTCAAAGAGTTTTCATCTATGGTTGCGCGATGAGGTACTCTTGTGTTACCCTAAAGCTTTTAGTAGTGGTTTGAATACAACTTGTTATGGTTTTGGTTGTGATCTTGACTCTTCCATCTTTGTATAACTTGATTATTAAAAGCCAAAGAAACTCGATTCAACACTATGGAGACTCGTGCAAGGACCACTCTTCAAGGCACAATCATATAAGAAATACCAAGTAAATGGGTTTACTTTTAGTAAACAAGAATGCAGGGTGAAGAATGTATCACGAGAATAGCGGTGTGTCAATGAAAGTCATTACAAGACTGCAAGCGAAGTCGGTAGAGGAAGCGAAAATAACTTATTACGGCGTCATTAAATATATAATCAACTTGAACTATTTGGAATTTGAGGAAACTGTTTTTTACTTGTGATTGGGTTAGTGTTGGAGATAAGAATGCTTGCAAAGTTGATGCGATTTCAAAGGTTGTAAAGGTCAACTTGTCGAAAATGAAAAGCATAAATAGAGTGGTGGATGAGCCGTTTATCCTTGCATCCGAAGCTACTCAAGTGTTCTACTCAAAGGATCTTCTCGAAGAGGATGGTCTGTGGTGTTGCACTCACGACAGGGTTAACGTCTTGATAGATAAATTTGAAGTTCCTACATCTTTTCGATCGATTCTTCTTGACAATGAGAATTTGAAAAAGCTGCTCATTCTTGATTCATTTTGAACTGAAACAATTGCGATATGTTTTACCTTACCCAATAATATATACAATGACGCCGCTTTTAGCTCTCTTTTCGTGAATTGTTTGGTTTTATTTATTTGATCACTTTTTTTTAAGGTGTTAGGTAGCTTTCTTTTGTTAACGTGGATGCTCTCTTTTAGCTCTGTTCGGTTTTCCCTATTTTGATGTTTGAATTTCACAGGGTATGGCAGCGGTAGAGGTCAATGAATATGGACAACCAGTTTCCAGGAACGCAACAACATTAGGTCACCGAAGAGGCGCCTTGGCTCGTACACATGTGCCTATTTCATATAAAAGCTGGGATGTTGTTGATACAAAGTATAAGGATGATATTTGGAAAACCCTGAAGGTACAATACTTACCTGAGACATGATTTTTCTTCACTCATCATTTAACTTCTTTTATCGTTATTGCAAATAAGTAAGGCATTAATTTGTTCTATCTTTCCAGGCTGAATATGATGTACCTGAGACATCAAAGGAAAATATTCTGAAGGCCGGTTCTGGTCCATGGAGGAGATTGAAGAGTGAGTTACGCCATGCCTACTATGACCCTGTCCTCCCTACTCATGAAGAAAGGATTCTAAATGTTCCACCAAATGTCAAAGAAGAGGATTGGATAAAATTTTGCGAAAATGAAAGAGAAGAAAAGGCAAAGCAAAGTAGAATCGAGCATAAGAGGAAAAGACAACAATATGGCTACACACATTGTAGTGGTCGCAAATCTCATGCTATGGTGAGAGCTGAACTGGTACGTATATTCGCAACTTACCTCAAACTTTGTTATATTCACAACTTAGTTGTAACTCAATTATATTCACAACTTACCTCAACATCCTTATGGAAAACTATATGATTTTACATTGTATTTGTAAATTTAGGAGGCCGCAAATCCTGATGCAGTGATAACTCCTGAGGATGTGTGGGTTAAAGCTCATACACAAGAAGGTGGTTCTATTTTACCTAGCGCGGTGCCATTCGCTGTGAGTCGGTTTACTTTTCGATTATTTTAACTCTTTTAAAAACATGTACTAGATATTTAAGATATTAGAATTTACTTGGTTGTTATGCTCGACACTACAGAGAAGCTCAAGAAGGCCCAAGATGAGATCAAAGAAAAACAGGATGCAAGTCTTCCAGTAGAAGAACCTAGTGCAATGACTAAAGCTTTTGGGGCGATTCTAGAGGACGGGTTCGTTACTGTTGGTCCTATATCTCGTACGCAAATCAATCTTTCTGCTCCAGCAGCGTCACAAGGTAAATAAACTAAAAGCGAAGGAGGGTGGTCTTGGTGGGATGGTGGAAGAAATAGGTGGCAAGGTGTGTGTTCGATTGATGGCTTTGTGAAGTTGTGTGGTGTAGTGGAAGAAATCAAATCTGCAATTCCAGTGATCGCTTGGCTCAAACGTTCCCAAAGACACCTCAAGAGTTGTAGCCTCGCATACTCCATGTAATGTTTCGCTTCACCTCAAACGAGTTCACATGCTTTTAACAAGTTCACTGTTGGGAATAATGTATCACCAGCTGCGACAAGTTCACCTGCTGGGAATTCTGCATCACCAGCTTCATCAAGAGCACGTGGTGGACCGCTTTATTCATTGCTTGAACTTCGAGAATGAAGTAGTTGCAACTGGTGAGCTCTGTACTGGTGCTTTAGCGAGATCGGTTTCACGGAGATCTTATACCTATACATCTTGCCAAGGTATGTATCGATGATATTCTCATGCCGAGATGCAATCATCTGCAAAGCTAACAAGTATGCAAGCAACCTTCGAGAGATGTCGGAATCGGAGGATATGTGCTTCATCCAAAGATGTGCCTCTCAAGCAAAGACACACAGTCCCTTTCTTTTTGAGCTAATCGATCTCGGCCCTTTTTGAGCATCGCCTAATATCTGCCTTGACTTATACGAGATCTTTTTGTTATACTTGCGCAATTCAAACTTTTGTACGTATCTTTGACCGATGCGCATACTCCTAGGATCTTTTTTTGATTTTTTTGGCAGTTCACACTTTTGTACGTATGCTAACTGATGCGCATTAGCTTTACACAAGCAACTTTTTTGGTCCAATGTAACTTTTTTCTATATATGTGAACACAAACCGGCTTATGAATGGATATTTTCTTTCGATTCATCATTTTTTTGATATATGTAGGTGGTTTTTGTTATGTTATATGTAAATGCACAGGGACTTCACACAAGGTCGATTGAAGCGTAGTAGCCGATCGGAAATATCAATCCACAGTAAGTACTTCACTTGGTTATTATACTTCAACTGTTAAGTTTAAATTTGTGGCTTTGACACTCGGTTTATACTTGCGAGGTATTTCTCTGGTGGGAAGAATCAACAAAATTCCGATACAAGTAAGTTGTTTTTCTGGTTAATTGAGTGTTAAGGCATGGACAGTTGTGGTGCACGAAAGGGGACTAAGGTTTATGTTTCTTTTGAGTGCCTAATGAGTTGTGTTTGTTCGGATGCATCCGAGTCTTTGCGAATTTGACTTGCGCAAACCACTCGAGAGGCATATATTGAATGCACAACGAATTGAGTGTTTTAGTATCCAAGGTACACATATATATCATGTTCAAGTCAGGTTAGTACTTCTAACTGCAACTATATATATCATGTTCTTTTCTTTTGGCTTAACCTAAAATAGTCAAATTGATAATTTGGTGTTTACTATTGGCTGTTTCAGATTTGGTGAACAACCATGGTACCATTGCAAGGTCTGGAACTAAAGAATTCATGTAAGATTTGGTGAACAACCATGGTACCATTGATAATTTAAGTTCTTTTTTGTATTAAGCTATTTGAATGTAATAAGAATTGATTGAATGTGAGATGAATTTGATTGAAGAAAATATTGTTGATTGTGGAGGATGAAATGAAAGGTGTATGCAGGTATTTTTTTGGAATTCCGGCTTATTTTCGGCAGAAAATGAACTGCCGGTCAGCCTTGACCAGGTCAAAATTGGTCGGTACCGACCAATTTTGACCAGGTCAAGGTTGACCGGCTATAATTTTTTTCATTACACAAAAGTTAAATAACGGCCCGAGTTTACAACGTCCTCGTTGCAAAAAAAAATTAACGAACGACCACGAAATACATTACCACGTGGCAAATTAAGAACGGCTCAAGCACATTACAGGGCCGTCTAAAAATAATTAAGAACGGCCACAAAGCCGTTACAAAAAAAATGTAACACCCGCTTTTGCAACAGGCGAGGGCCGTTACAACCCGTTTTTGTAACGGCCTGGTTCTGTTTCTAATCCCAGAATTTGGTGTAGTGTAGCATCACACATGAGCTCAAAAGGCTTGCTCCAATCCGGTGGTTTAATGATAGGGGCTGAAATCAAAAGTTCTTTCAAACGATTGAATGCCACCATACACTTTTCATCAAAGTTAAAAACCACATCTTTTTGCAATAAATTACAAAGTGGTGATGATATCTTGGAAAAGTCCTTGATGAATCTACGATAGAAACCTGCATGACCAAGAAAAGAGCGTATCTCCCTCACCGTAGTGGGAGGGGTTAGAGCACGAATAAGGTCTATCTTAGATTTATCAACTTCCAAGCCTTTAGAAGATATTATATGGCCTAAAACTATGCCATGAGTTACCATAAAATGGCGCTTCTCCCAATTCAGCACAAGATTTGTTTCAACACATCGTTCAAGGATTAGAGACAAATTGTTCAAGCAAAGGTCAAATGAATCACCAAAGACACTAAAGTCATCCATGAACACTTCGATTATGTTTTCAACATATTCCGAAAAGATACTTACCATACACCTTTGAAAGGTAGCTGGAGCATTGCACAAGCCAAAAGGCATCTTTCTATAAGCAAAAGTACCGAAAGGACAAGTGAAAGTAGTTTTCTCTTGGTCCTCCGGCGCTATCATAATCTGATTATAACCTGAATAGCCATCAAGGAAGCAATAGTAAGAGTGTCCAGCTAAACGTTCAAGCATTTGATCAATAAAAGGAAATGGAAAGTGATCTTTTCTAGTAGTGGTATTCAATTTCCTGTAATCAATACAAACCATCCAACTGGTTTGCACACGAGTTGGGACAAGTTCGTTCTTATCATTCTCCACCACTGTCACACCTGATTTCTTTGGTACTACTTGTACAGGGCTTACCCACTTGCTATCGGATATGGGGTAGATAACACCCACTTCCAAAAGCTTTAGTATCTCCTTTTTCACAACTTCCATCATGGGAGGGTTCAAACGACGTTGCACTTCCCTTGTAGGCTTTGCATCGTCCTCCAAACGAATTTTGTGCATACAAACGGCAGGGCTTATACCCTTGATATCGGCAATTGTCCATCCTATGGACGTCTTGTACTTCCTTAGCACCCTTAGAAGTTTTTGCTCCTGTAAATCACTAAGCTCATTAGAAACAATCACGGGTAACTCTTCATTATCACCCAAGTACAAGTACTTTAGGTGATCGGGAAGAGGTTTCAATTCTAACTTTGGAGATTTAACAATTGAAGGTACAAGCTTTTCATCATGGTAAATAAATAAAAGAGATATTATGAGTTTCTGCATGGTAAATAAATAAAAGAGATATTATGAGTTTCCGGGCATCCTTGTAGTGAATTAAGATCACCAAGGGCTTCATTGACTTCATTACCACACTCTACACCATTATCCATGGATGTAGTTAACACGGTTTCAAAGCATCATCACCAAATGCAGTTTAATTCAAACATTTGTTGTGCCAATGTATCCATAATATCAATGGAGAAACAAGAGTGGACATCACTAGGATATCTCATCGTCTCGAAAATGTTGAAACGTATTGTTTCTCCATCAAACTCCATGGTCAACGTTCCCTTCTCCACATCAATAATGGTTTTCGCCGTTTTCATGAAGGGACGCCCAAGTAGCAATGGAAGAGACGAGTCCAGTGAACCTTCATTCATCTCTAACACACAAAAGTCAGCTGGAAATACAAGTTGATTAACCTGCACAAGAACATCCTCAACAATACCCATTGGGTAGACATTAGAGCGATCGGCTAATTGTAATACAATTTCAGCCTTTTTAAGAGGACCAAGATCAAGTGAATCATACATTGATGCAGGCATAACATTAACGGTTGCACCTAAATCCAACATAGCTTTGTTAAATGTTGAGTTACCAGTTGTGACGGGAATGTCAAAACTACCGGGATCCTTGCACTTAAGTGGGAGTTTGTGTTGTAAGATTGCCGAAGCATTCTCCCCCACACTAAGCACTTCATTACCTTTGAGCCTTTTCTTATTGGTACACAAGTCCTTCAACACCTTTGCATACTTTGGTACTTGCTTAATAGCATCAATGAGTGGTATGTTCACATGAATCTTCTTTAGAACGTCTAAAATTTCCTTTTCTAGTTCCGCCTTCTTAGAACTTGCAAATCTGCGAGGAAAAGGTAAAGGAGGAACATAAGTAGAAACCGGAGTTTTAGAGTTAGGAATAGGTACCTCAGAAGTTTGGGTAGAATCCTCATTCTTCTCCTCCAAAACAGGTTCCTTTGGTGTTTCCACCTTGCCCGAATCAGTAACTTTGGGTTGCACAAGTTGTGTACCACTTCTCAACGTAATAGCATTGACACCCTCTTTTGGGTTAATAGGTTGAGAAGGGAGTTTCCCACTATTCTGTGCCTTCAATTGGTTCAACTCAATAGCCATGGAGCCCATTTGTGTTTGCAACTCCTTGATAGCACTCTTAGTTTCCTGTTGACTTTCTTTAAACATGGTGGAAATGCCTTGCATCATTGTTTGAAGCTTTGAATCAATATCGGAACCTTGATTTTGCATTGATTGTTGTGCTTGTGGTTGCTGAAATTGTTGTCTCGGCTGGAATTGTTGTTGTTGAGGTTGAAATCCACTCGGAAAGTTGAAGGTAGGTTGTTGAACCGCTCATTGCTTGTTGGCATAGCTAAAATTGGGGTGATCTCTCTATCCCGGATTGTAAGTGTTAGAGTAGGGATCATACCGTCTTTGTTGATTTGGAAAGACCGCATTAGCTTTCTCGTCCTCATAAGTTTGAGTAGAACTTGGTATAACTGCGGCTGCAACTTGTTGCATCATTGCTGACATGTTACCCATTTGTTGACGAAGTTCCTCAACCTCGCTCACTTCATTCACTCTTCTTAGAAGCACATCCGAACCACGGCTCAAAAACTGTTGGGAGTTTGCTGCCATGTTTTCAATCAACTCTCTAGCTTGTGCCACCGTCTTGCTAACTAGTGTACCACCACCACTTGAGCGTCAATAAGATTTCTATCACTTGATTGGAGTCCTTCATAGAAGTATTGGATGATCATAGCGTCACTAAATTGGTGGTGAGGGCAGCTTGCCACCAATCTCTTGTATCGTTCCCAACATTCATATAAGGATTCTCCCACGTTTTGCTTCATCCCACAAATCTCCTTTCGAATTTGAGTAGCCTTTGATGCGGGGAAATATCTCTCTAAAAGGGTTTCTTCACCCATTCCATGTTGTGACACTTCCGGGAGGTAAATAGCACAACCAATCCTTAGCACTATCCATCAAAGAAAACGGAAAACTTTTAACATTGCACCATCCGGAAAACTTTTAAATTGAACTTTGGTAATTCTCTAAGCAACCCCGGCTTGATCTCAAAAGTAGAGTTTGTTTGAATACACCCCTCAAAGTCATCCACCCATTGTTTCTTCTTGACTTGGAAATGGAACCTCTTGTTCTCCTTCTATTTGTAACTCTTTTCCCACTTCTAATGCCGTGACAATGGTGTTACACTTAAGATCTTATTACATTCGAATGTCCATAAGATGCTTGTTTGGGTCTTCATTCACCATGCCATGGAACCCTCTTCACTCATGATATTAATTCTCTAAGCAACCCTCTTCTCATGGCTGTGATCTCAAAAGTTTAGAGTTTGTTTGAATACACGTCTCTTTCAATCGTTTATTCTTGACCATTCCGTCCCTTCTCACATTAAATGTGTTTCTCTCTAACTTTTAATTGCTAATAATGGTGCCCAGGCATTAGCAACATTTCAAAAGTCCCTTCTCAAAATGGAGCGAGATGAATTGCCTCCTTACTTAGTGAGCCTTCTCTTAGATAATGCAGAATAACTTAGGTGTTGATGTTAGTCTTCATACCGAGCATACTTCCTTGGTTAAAGATATAATATCTGACTTTATTTATTATACCCTTCTTTGTTTCTTACCTTCTAATTTATCGTAATTTTATTTGCGTCCGAAAAAGATTTCAAGCAAGGATTGAAGAACTTGAATCTGAGAAAGCACTTGTCTCACCCTTCTTGAGAATAGATATTCCAAGTTGAAGAAACAATTTCAAACTACCGGAATTTTAATAATGATGCCGTTCGTTTCGCAATGAAGCCATGGAGTATGTTTGTAATGATCACAAAATCCCTCTTTGTTCATATCCTTGGCTTTAGAAGAAGTTCCCGAGAATTTGCCTCGTCTCGGACGTTTACGATAGTGAGGCCAGCGAAAAAAGAAAACTCTGGCGACGAGAATAATGATAGGTCACCAAAGAGATAATTCTTTTTGTTTCTTTCACGTCTGTAATATATGTACATTTACCTATCTCTTTTTGTAAACTTCTTGCCCCATAAATTCAATCTCCATTCCCTTTCTTGGCTAACATTATTAATGTATAACTCTTTCATTGGAAGATGGATAAATGTTTCGTCTTTTCCATTCCCATATTTGCCCCCTCTTGTTATGCATCTTCATATGAAAGAATGAAATTTTTGAGATTCAAATGATGTTTAAATTTATAATTACTCGCCTATTGATCTCGCCTTATCATTTTGGTGGTCTTCTAAGCTTGACCTTCCTAAGTAAAGGTCTTACTGCTGCCACACTTATTGCGACAAGGTCGCGGGACGTCTTTACACTTGCATGCAAAAACCCATTGACCTTGCCTTATCATTTTTCAAGTATTTTTGCCTCTGCCGGGGATATTTTGCTTGCGGCAATATGAGCCTAAATATTCTTGCGACATTGCACCATCCGCCTCAACATCCCTTGTAAAGGTATCCTCATGTGAACCTCTCCTTTAGGTTTGTTAAACAAAATTTTGTACAAGGAATCAAATTTTCATCCTCTCCACCCATAGTCTTATAAGTATGGTAAAAAGCGAGCTTCCGGGATGCTCGATTAGGATTCTATTGATTGCCAACAATTTTCGGGTCTTGGATTAATGTCCAGCTGGAAGCATGGCTTGACAATGGTGTGGAAGTCCATAAGATGCTTGTTTGGGTCTTCATTCACCATGCCATGGAACTTTGGTAATTCTCTAAGCAACCCCGTCCACGATCTCTTTTGCCTTCTCAATGCTTCTCTTCCATGCGGTATTGCTCTTCCTTGTTGGTGGATCATTTGGCCCTGCTTGATCTCAAAAGTAGAGTTTGTTTGAATACACCCGTAATTTCTGTTTGTGTATCAAGCCTATGAGAAGCCAAGTCCTTGAGTGAACGATTTGCATCACCCATTGTTTCTTCTTCTTCAACTTGTGGTTCTTCTCGTTGAACGAATGGAACCTCTTGTTCTCCTTCTATTTGTAACTCTTTTTTTCACTTCTAACTCGTGATTTTCTGTTGTGTCTTGACTTGGTTGGAGTATTGTGCCTCTTCATTCGAGTAATGCTATCCCTCACCTTGGGTAGTTCCAATCTTTAAAAGCTCGGGGATTAGGTACTTCTTAAAACAATTCTCCCAAACAAGTGAGAAACAAGACAAGAACCGAAAAAAAGCAACGATAAAAGCGAAATTATAAAAGAAACTAAAAACTTAATAACAAGCCGTATGCCTCCCCGGCAGCGGCGCAAAATTTGATCGCTGTCGTAAGCGTCAAAAATAATTTCACTTTCTTACTCACTAAATATAAATGAAGTACAAGGTAAGGAAGAGTTCGTTTCCACAGAGAGGCAATTGTTGTTATGCGATTTTCAGTTTCTAAGGTAACCAAGGGGGGATGTTTGTTGTTTTAGCAAAATACTAAAGTAAAAATAAAATAGAGCAAAGCAAATAATTGGAATAATCAATAGAGAGAAGATATTGGTCAAGGGATAGTATCATTCACAAACATGTATTTTCATCAATGATTAGAATTGGTATTTTAATCTCTTCTTTACTAAAAGTCCTAGGATACCTTGATCGCAAGTATATCCCGCTAATTCCCTGATTTCATCACAACCACATTAAAAGATGCATATGTGAATTCTTCCTAGAAAGCAACCTAAAGTGTAAAAGCACAATTAGATTTAACTCCCTCAAAGCAATAAGTTCTATGGAATAAGACTAATCAATGCAAACGAATGTGTAAAATCACTAATCCGTTTTAACAAAAGTTATGATTCACTTGTGACTAGTAGGATATATCACTACAAGCACTACCCACAATTATGGTACTTAGAATCAGGGATAAACAACTTTTTCGTATTGAAAACCCTAATATAGCTTTAGAGATGAAAGCAAATCGGATTAATTCCGGACTCAACCTAACAAGTATTCAAATCATATAACACTATTAATTGTGAATCTCAAACAATAAATTACTGAGACAAAACTAATTCATTGAATCATATAACATATTGAGAAATCAACTTTATCCCATAACCAATAATATGTTTTTAGCTACTCATAGCTATGGAGTTCATCATAAAAATATTAATTGAAAAGAAGAAGATGAACAAAAGCAAACCCTAGAAGCGTAAACAAAAGCGGCTCTCCAAAGTTCCAAGAATAAAACGTGATCCTCCCAAAGTTGTAGAAACTTTCTCCTTTATAGCTCTTCTTGTTCCAAAATTAGGTCAAGCCCTGTAGGATCAGAATTTCGCAACATTAATACCTCGCGAGATTAGTAAACGACAGCATCGCGAAGGCGTCGCAGAAGAGTAATATAAATGACGCAATGAATGACGACAGCCAAAACACGAGAAAGATGTGAAGATCTAGCGAAGTTTAGGAGTGTCGCGAGATTGTATACTTGTACACTTGCGATATTTCGCAAGTCATTCCCGAAAATAAAGGACAGCTTAGCTGTCATCCATTGTGTACTACCCTATATAAAGAGTCGAATAAGCCTGTTGTAGGGGGGATCTTTTTCCGAGTGTTAGGCAAGTCATTAGGAGAGAGAAAATTTGTATTGATTGTAATTTCTTTAGCTCTTTTCCATTTTATCTTGTAATATTCAAAGAATTAATCAATAAAAATCATAGTTATTCATCTTCAAATGGCTTAGTTGTATGGATTCTAGTGAGGGGTGTAGTGTAGGATTTCCTGCAACTACATAATGGCGCTAGAAACAGGGGATTGCTGAAGATAAGAGATTGGATATTGATACTAAAATCGTTCAAATCAAGAATATGATGGATAAATTGGAGAAAGCCAGAATCAAAGAGAGTAATGGAGAATTGGAATGTAACATGATTACGAAAACAATGGTTAATGAATTTCATGAAAGTATCAGAGGGAGAATACACAAAAGAGATTTTGAAGGAAAGAAAATTATAACAGCAGAGAAAACATTACCCTTGAAAGAATGGGAAAAATAGAAAATCATGTTCATAGCAACGGAGATATTAGGAGAGAATTTAAATCACACATCTCCACTGGTGATTACGATAAGTGCAAGCAAAGAAGAAGGAAAATTAACAAAAACAGTGGAAGAATGGGCAATAAATAGAACTTTGGTGGACACAGGGAGTTCAGTGAATATAATGTTTTATCATGCTTATAAAAAATTGGGATACAAAGTTGAAGAAATGACTTCCGCAACATATCATATCTATGGTTTTGGCAAATCCATAACGAAACCTAAAGGGGAAATAAAAATACGAATTTTGTTGGGAGAAATTGAAACACATGTGACGTTATGTGTAGTGGATATGGAATCACCATATAACATGCTGTTGGGAAGGCCATGGATACATGCAATAAAAGCTGTAGCATCAACATTTCATCAATGTGTTAAATTTCCTATACCGAGTGGAATTGGCGAAATCAGAGGAGATACTGATAAAGGAAGGATATATCATCAAATCGAAGTAAAACATTATGAAGAACAGGTGAAGAGGCGAAAAGATCGCAAGAAGATGGCAAAATCAGCGAAAAAGGAAGAAGAATTTAGAACTTACATGATAAGAGCAGAAGAAGGAAAAGGAATATATGGCGAAGAGAATGAACTTGCGAAGGAAATAAAAGGACCAACGTCCATGGGAGAACCGACAGCTAGCTACACTGCGGCAGATCCAATAAAGGAAGTGAATATCGGAACTGAAGAAGAACCCAAGATGTTAAAAATTGGGACTAAAATGGAAGCAGATGAGGAAAGAAAGACTATTGATTTGTTGCGAGATTATAAAGACATTTTCGCGTGGGATATGGATGAGATGCCTGGAATAGATCCATATGTAGCGTGCCATAAATTAGAGATTGATAAAAATGCAAGACCATTCAAGCGGAGAATTAGAAAAATTGCAACAGCATATCATCCTCAAATAGAAGAAGAATTATAGAAGATGCTTGATGCCGGAATTATTAGACAAGCAAAATATCCCGAATGGATAGCGAATATGGTCGTAGTTCCAAAGAAGAAAAAAGGAATAAGAATCTGCATAGATTTTACCGATCTAAACAAAGCTTGTCCAAAAGATAGTTTTCCTTTGCCAGATATTCCGCAAATGGTTGAATCAGCAGCAAGAAATGAAAGGATATCCTCTCTTGATGGATACAAGGGATACAATCAAATTCCTCTCGCTGAAGAAGACCAAGAACATACTGTCTTTTTCGCTCCAAGAGGATTATACTGTTACACAAAAATGCCATTTGGTTTGCGAAATGCTGGTGCAACGTACCAAAGGATGGTAGAAAAAGTGTTCGAAAAATGGATACATAAAACACTAGAGGTATACGTGGATTACATGTTAATAAAAAGTAAAGAAGCAAAAGATCATGTACGGGATTTGAAGGAAATTTTTGAACAAATGAGACATTTCAACATCAAAGTAAATCCAGAAAAATGTACCTTTGGGGTGGCATCTGGAAAAAATTTAGGATACATTGTGTCAAAAGAAGGAATACAAGTCGATCCGGAGAAAGTACAAGCAATTCGCGATATGCCGACACCAAAGAACAAGTGAAAGATGTGCAAAAGTTAAATGGACTATTAGCTTCGCTAGGAAGATTCATCTTGCGATCATCGATAAGTGCAAGCATTTTTTCAACATACTTAAAAGGGAGCGAAATTTAGATGGACAGATGAATGTGAAAAGGCATTACAAGGAATAAAAGAACATCTAATGGATATATCAATCTTACAAAAAGCAGAGCCAGGGGAAGAATTACTAATCTACCTTGCGACAACCTCGGATGCACTAAGCGCAGTATTATTGCGAATGGACGCAGGGGTGGAAAAACCAATCTATTACATCATCAAAACATTCAATGCCGTGGAGAAAAATTATTCAAAAATTGAAAAACTAATTTTGGCATTAGTTTACGCAACATTTAAACTTCGCATCTACTTCGAAGCACACACGGTAAAGGTAATGACAAAAGTACCAATTGAGTCAGTGATGAAAAATTAAAAAAGGTCAGGAAGGGTTGAAAGATGGAATGCTCAAGTAAGTCATTGCAAACTCAAATATGAAATATTATCCTCACCCAAATCACAAGTTGTTGCAGACTTTTTAGCAGAATTTCCATTAGAAGAAGATGAAGCAGTGGAAGAAATGATGGATATAGAAGAAGAACATGGAAATCCAAGGGATTTACTAACTGAGCCAAACAGATGGGAAATATTGGTAGATGGATCGTCAAATGGAGAAGGTAACGGAATTGGGATCATTGTAATTTCTCCAGAAGGCAATAAAATGGCTTTTTCTTTCGATTGGAATTTGCATCTACCAACAATGAAACAGTATGAAGCTATAATACATGCTTTGCGATTTGCAATAGAAATGAAGTTGGAAAATGTAAGAGTCACCAGTGATTCCCAGTTAGCTATTCGCCAGATAAAAGAAGAATATACTACAAATGAACCATCCATGAAAAAATACAAAAAACTTATTGAAGAATTGTCGGCGAAGATACCAAAAATAAAATGGAGACACATATCAAGAAGAGACAATAGACTCGCATATTCTTTTGATTTTATATCAAGTATGATGACAGATCCATCTGCAAGATGCATAAAAATACAGACACTTCTATCACCGTCAATCAACAAAGAGGAAGAGGAAGAAGCAGAAGTAATGCTCACAGAAGATGAAACACAAAGACCCAATTGCGAAGATTGGAGAACAGAGCTTCATGCTTATCTAATGAAAGGAGAAACACCCAGAAATAGATTAGAGATGCACAAATTAAAAAGCCGTGCAACAAATTATGAATTAAGAGACGGGGTATTGTACCGAAGATCCTTTAATGGACCCTCGCTTAGATGTTTAACACGAAAGGAAGGAGAAGCAGTGTTAAAAATGTTGCACAGTGGGGATGCTGGCAATCATAGTGGTGGAAGATCTCTAGCACATAAGGCGAAAATGCAAGGCTATTATTGGCCATATATGCATGAAGACGCGAAACAAATATCAAGACATTGCGAAGATTGTCAAAGGCACGGAAAGAAAATACATGCACCAGGAGCACCATTAACCTCTTCAACAAGTGTATGGCCTTTTGGAAAGTGGGGGTTGGATATTGTAGGACCATTTTTACCAGGTACAGGGCAGAGGAGATATCTGATTGTCGCTACAGATTATTTCACAAAGTGGGCAGAAGTAAAAGCAGTACAACACATTCGCGATAAAGATATCTTTACCTTCACATTCGAAAACATAATATGCATATTTGGAATTCCAGCACAGTTGGTATCTGACAATGGGAAACAGTTTGAGGGACAAAATATAGAATTGCTGCTTAATGCATTTCAAATAAAATGTGGGAAATCAACTCCTCTGTACCCGCAAGCCAATGGACAGGCGGAAGCAACAAATAAAACAATCGCAGATATACTAAAGAAGAAGTTAGAAGGACATAATAGGGCATGGTGTGAACAAGTGCATAATGCAATATGGGCTTACAATACAACCAGGCGAGAAGCTACGGGAATGTCACCATTTTGTTTAACATATGGAGTTGAAGTTGTACTTCCGACAGAAGTTATTATTCCAACAACAAAGAGAGAAGCTTGGGAGAAAAATCTTAGTGCGGGTAACATTTTGGTTAAGTTAGATGAGTTAGAGTAAAAGAGAGAAAGAGCACTACAGCATATGGAGAATTATCAGCGAAGATTAGCTAGAGAATATAACAAACATGTCAAGACACGCGAATTTCAACCAGGTGATATGGTATTGCGAGAAACACCAATATATCAACGAGAAAGTGGTGGCAAGTTAGCGAGAAAGTGGGATGGACCTTATATCATCAAGGAGATAGTTGGAACAAGGGCATATAGATTAATGGATCCTGAGGGCAAAGATGTGGGCCAAAGATTGGATAGACCATGGAATAGATTATATCTCAAGAAATATTACCCATAGAAGATGGAAGGGAAAGAATAAGTTGCGAAATATTGAATGGATGAAATGAAATAAATTCATATGAAATGTTCCTGCGACAGAGTGATTGCGAAATTTCATAAAATAAAGAAAGAATGTGCGAGTATCTCGCAAATAAAATAACAAGAGATAATCAAAAATGAATGATTGAACGAATTGACAGAAATGAAAGAGTGAGTGAATGGGACGAACCTTTATGGCGTACACCCTAGTTCGCGAATGATATTTCGTAAGAGGCAAATGTAAGACCTAAAGTGTGTCATATAAGGGGGTATCTCTTGACATGGCTCAGGGAAAAGGTTACACCGCCCCTGGAACCTGAGTCATGAAAATTTGGGGTCAATAAAGCCCATCCTGAGAGATACCTTGGATTTCCAACTATATATATAAGGTTATACCTTGGTTGGACGACCGAGGGTCTCTTCCAAGGAGTCGATGTATGACCAAGGCGCCGAGGTACACGGTTGAGCCAAGAGTGCCTGGGCATTTGAAGTGTCTCGGCCATTCTTGCAAGTCTTGGCACATGCCGCACTCGGCCCGAAGAAAACTCCACTTAGGGTGCGAGTCTCGTAACCATAAGCCCTATAGGTATAAGGGATAAGAGGTCACGAAAACAACTGGTTGTTGTTAAGACCGGATGGGAGGAGCTAGTCTTGTATGGCCGATGTACGCCTCCTTGAAGGGGAAACCAGGGAGATGATAAGGGCGGCACCCTCCATTAGGGAGCTGATAAGTGTCTTAAGACGCAAATGTCATGAGGCTCTATTTTCGCAAGAAAATTTAGGCTTGTCATATTTGTGCGATGATCCTGAAGAGGCAATAATACTAACGCGAGGGTAAGACGAGATCAATGGGTTTTTACATGAAAGTGTAAAGACGTCATGCGATTGCGTCGCAAAGACGGCAATGTCATGGGGCTTTACGTTCGCAAGAATATTTAGGCCTGTCATATTGTCACAAGAAAAATATCCTGCAGAGGCAAAAATACTAAAGAAATGATAAGACAAGATCAATGGGTCGTTACATGAAAGTGTAAAGACGTCCTGCGATTTTGTCGCAATGAGGGGTGGCAAAATAAGACCTTTAACTAGGAAGGCAAAATAAGACCACACAAGAATAATGATAAGGCAAGATCAATGGGTCATTACATGAAAATGTAAAGACGTCCTGCGATCTTGTCGCATTGATAAAATTCAACATAAATGAAGAAAATGGAAAACAAAATGATAATTATTAAATAACAAGAATAATTTTCATTGCAAGAAAGGATGATAATAAGCAGATAAACACATCTGCGAGATAATTGAAGTACATAAAAAAGTAGCAGTACAAGAAGAAAAATTACAAGAGCAGGTCAACCCTTAAACATCAGTTCTTTCACCAGAAGGGGATACTGGGTTTTCTTCAGCGACTTTATCTATATTTTGGCCAGTTGGTATATTTCCACCAGATCCTTCTTCACCCACATCGTCATTGACAGTTTTACTGTGAGAGATTATCCCTTCATTCGCGAGTTCTTCGCCACTATTGTAATCATAATCGCTGTCGGGAGAGTTAGGAATTTCATCATCACTTACTTCCAGAGGTTCGACAGATACAGGATCAAGAGATTTAGATAGTAAAACATCATTCACAAGAACTTCGGCTTTAAGATGAAATTGACGAAGGAGTGCTTTCTGATGATTTCTGCTCTCTATATCTTTACAGTCAGACATATAATCGAATCTTCTTTCTGCACGATCGCGAGAGCGGGCAAGGGAAGCAGTGAGTACTCCATTTTCTTTGCGAATTTTTGAGTAGTTGGATTTTAAAGCGGCGATGGAGGAGTGAAGATCTTTCTCAGACTCTGCAAAAACAAAGAACAAAAGGAATTATACAAACAAAAAATATGAAGACTTGATAAAGGAAGAATATATGAGGCAGTCAATTTCTATGACTACCTTCCTTTTGCGAAATAAGATGTTGGGTTAAAGCCAAGCAACTATTCTCCAAGTGATCCATGGCATTGTCAAAATTATCTCCAACCAAACCTTGTAGTCGAGATCGCAAACTCTTTTCGTTGGAAACAAGCAAGTTATTTTCCTTAGCAAGAGACGAGTAGGATTCTTTTAACTTGGAATATTGGTCTTTCAGTTGGTGGTTTTCATACTTAAAGATATTCTACCCCGAATAAGTTTATCTCTCTCAACAAGTGATTTCTTGAAGTTTACTTCTCAAAATGAATGTAGAGATTGTTCTTGTTCATTACATATTTTTTGACAGACATCAAGCTGTTGCGAAGCAATCGCCATCTTGTTTAATAAAATTCGCTTTTCTTGAGACAGAGTTCCATTCTCATCTGATAAGGTTTCCAACTCCAAATTAGATTTATTCAAAGCATAAGAGAGATGAGATAATTCATTATTCAGCGAGTCTTGCTTTTGAACTAAGTGAACATTCTCTTGAGTAAGATTATCTATTTGATTAACAGAGTATGTATGAAGATTATCTAACTGGTTATATTGCTCCATCCAAACATCTCTATCCGTTCGGGTTTCTTCAATGATAGATTCCAACTGATATATCTCCATTTTTCGTTTCTGGTTTAAAGCTTGAAAGGCGAACAAGGTCTCAAAAAAAAAAAAAAAAAAGAAGGTGGAGAGGAGAATTGGTACCTTTTAATTCTTCATTCTTCTTGCGAAGATTATCACGATCCAGCGAAACATTTTGAAGCTTTGCAGTCATAGCTTGGAGATTATTCTTCAAAATATTAACTTCTTGCTCCAAAGATGTTTGCGAAATTCTATCGGAGCCAAGGTATTTGTTCAAAATCTCGCAAACATCAGATTTGATAGGATCAACAGAAGTCTTCTTGGCATCGTTCACAATATCTGACAGAACTTTGAAGGCCACGTCTATTCCTTCCAAATTTTCCTTAGTAAGAGGGATTTGCTCAGGTAAGGAAGAAATGACGGTAGAAGAAGGAAGATATGAGTCATTTTTTTTAAAGGAATGTCATGAGAAGAGGAAGTCTCATGAAGATCAATGACTGGGGAAACGGTAGAGGCATTGACAATAGGAGAAGAAATAGGCTCATTCACAGTGGGACTGTTATGAGGGATTTGATCTATGAAAAATTCAGGCATAGAAGAAGGATCATCAACAATGTTTTCGCAAGTAGAAACAGTGGGCTTATCTTGCGAAGATTTCGCAGGAGGAGTTGTAAGTTTGAATATAGGAAAGGAAACAGCAGGTGCAACAGGTTTAGAACGGCGAGGTTTCTTTGGGGACCTATCAACATTTTTGTCATCCTGCGAATTACAAGTTAAATAAGAAACAGAGGCAACAATATTGTTATTAAAAGAGTAAATGTTTCTTAAATACCTTGCTATTCGCAGGCTTTCTTTTAGTGATAAGTGGATTTCGGTTGCGAGCCCATGGAGATATTAGGGTTCACAATGGTGAACTTGGTGTTAGATTTGTTCTTGCTAAAACAAAAACGGCAGGGGAATCATTAAAAGAAGAACAATATCAAAACAAAACAACTTCAATAAGAGAGATCAATCACAAAATGATCAAATTCAGCAAAATTAACAAACCTTGATGGCTCCATAGAAATAGTAGCAGAAAAGGAAAGATGAGAACAGTAGCATAAGAATGATAGCAGAAAAATGATGAAGAAGACGATGAAGAAAAACAATGAGAAAAAAGTTACGGATTTATGAAGAAGACGAAGTAAAAGAAAAGAAATACTTTCACAGGGAATTCTCCTTTAAATAGATAAGAAAAGAGTAACCGGATAACATTAAATGTGCCAGTAAAAAGGGAAAATTTTAGATACGTGTAAACGGTCATTCCTAAATCCACGGAGTCTTGTCGGCAAAAAATTGATGGAAAACAAACGATTGCGGCATTTCAAAATACTGGTTCTCATGACATTATCTTCTTCGCAGAGAAGACATGAGAAGAGGCAAGATGTAGGATCAGAATATCGCAACATTAATACCTCGCGATATTAGTAAACGGCAGCATCGCGAAGGCGTCGCAGAAGAGTAATATAAATGACGCAATGAATGATGACAGCCAAAACACGAGAAAGATGTGAAGATCTAGCGAAGTTTAGGAGTGTCGCGAGATTGTATACTTGTACACTTGCGATATTTCGCAAGTCATTCCCGAAAATAAAGGACAACTTAGCTGTCATCCATTGTGTACTACCCTATAAAAAGAGTCAAATAAGCCTGTTGTAGGGAGGATCTTTTTCCGAGTGTTAGGCAAGTCATTAGGAGAGAGAAAATTTGTATTGATTGTAATTTCTTTAGCTCTTTTCCATTTTATCTTGTAATATTCAAGGAATTAATCAATAAAAATCATAGTTATTCATCTTCAAATGGCTTAGTTGTATGGATTCTAGTGAGGGGTGTAGTGTAGGATTTCCTGCAACTACAAGCCCCAAGGGTCCAATAGATAGAAGTCCACCAAGCCCATGTGTGAGGAAAACCCATGTGAAAATATGTCCCAAAAGAGGTCGTCGGAAAACTGGTATTGTGGCCAGAAATTGGCCGGAGGAGTGGCCGGAAAGTATCTTAGGTGACCGGCAAAGTCCGCCCGGTCACCGGTCAAACGGGTCAAATCGGTCAGGAGAGTCAGCCGGGTCAACTCGGGTCAAACCGACCGAGTCAGGTGAACTCGTTCAAGCACCGAGTCAGAGTGTGAATCAGAGTCAACCCATTCAGCACCCAGTCAGATGGAGTCAGGTTCTAACTAGCCTGACTGGGCTTGGCATGAGCCAAGGCCATTGCACTAGCCTAAGCTTGTGCAGCACCATCATTGTGCTGTAGCATTGCTCTCCAGCCAAGATGGCTCTTTCCTTCACTCAAATAACTTCAAAACCACCATTTCAGTTCAGCTCAATTGCTGTAATTCATACTTCCCTGAGTTCCAATCTCCGCACCACCATGGCCTGCTCCATTCTCTATAACTCTGCAACCAATTCATCACACAAACAACCAACCGGTTCCATTGCAATTTCACCATAAACAGCTCCAATGTCAGCCATAACAATGCATCACTCACCAGAGCCTTTGCCGTCTCAGTTCAGCTCAAAACTAAGAACCAGCACCAAGCATCAGTCATAACAACTAATACATCTTGCTATGCATTATCACTCCAACAACTGCACTACCACTCACAACTGCTAATCCAACCACAACACAAAGAAGATCCACCTAATTCACCTTGTTCTTCTCTCGTACAACCTGCAGTACCAACTCCCGCAATGCATAATTACCCGCACTCCATTCATACACATACCAACACAATCCACTTCAAACTGCAAAGATCTCATTCTCAGAGCTTTAAACCCATTACAACTGCAGCTGCAACACCATGGGCAGCTTCATTTCATCACCAACACTTGACTGCAAGTTAAAACCCATTAACACAACTCCAGACTCCAATCATCACCAACTTGCATCTCTTTACATCCTCTGATCCATGCCAAGAACCATCTCCAAGTGCAGCTTCACACAATGTCTATCACAGCCCATCTCTTCCTTGTAAACCTAATTGCATTCATCTAATCCCTGCTGCTCTGTAAGCCATTTCACCACTACATTGCCACCACAGCAGCATTAGCTCTTCACAGACCCAATACTCTCCATTGTTTCTTCCGCACCACCAAGTTGTAACATCATGACCTGTAACTCAGTTCAAGCACACAACCCATTTCTGTAGCTTCTTTCATTGCCTCTGCAACTCAACATTCCATTTAAACAAAGACACAGCTCAACCTCGGATAGTATCACTACCATCTCCGTAGCTCCTCTTCTTCTTTGCAACATCCAGACCTACAACTCATTGACAATCAACACCATCCTGGATTTGCATCATCACTAAGACCTTCACTTTCTACTTCAACTGCAATCCCAAATTTTCCATCTTCAATCTTCATTTTCTTCAAAGTCACAGAAGCAAACCCTAAATCTGTTCTTCAAGAGCACCAACACAACAAATTCCCATATTAACTCCACCATCTTCTCCCTGTAATTCACAATAGAGATAGACCCATCATTTCTCTCTCAAATCCGAGTTGAACCCTAACCTGAAATCCCATTATCATCCCAGATTCAATCACCTCTGTACTCTCAAAACCATCAACATAGTCACAGCTCAAACCCACGACTGTGTGCGTTTCTTGGCTTCAGTTCTCTTTAATTTCTCTTTGAAATCGAGTTCTCTCAAAACCCATCTTCAATTTCATCTTCTCTTCTTCTAATTCATCCGAATTCATCCACTGATACCACCAGCAGAACAACCACAAATCCTAGTTTATAGATCAGAAGCACCTCTGTCACTCGTATTTCCCGTTCATCTTCATCGTCGATTTCTTCCCTCAATATCTGATTCTCTATGAATTCATTTCTCAATCTCCTCGCAAAGTAGCAACTACTCTTCAGTTCTAATGGAGTCACCATCTCGATTTCAGGCAGCAATAGGTAATGAGAAGAGAAGAAAACTTCTCTTGAATTTAGGGCTTGTAATGATACAAAATGATATTGGCACCCAATATATTAGTATAAGGGCCATCTTAGCTTGCTTGGCTTGTCAGTTTCAGATTACCGACAACCCATTCGCTTTCTTGCTCAACTGTCAGTTGTAGAGAATTGACAGTCACCTCCTCGTGCAACTTAGCCCGCTCCCCTGTGAATTGACTTTTCGCCTTTTACGCTCCAAATGGATGTTTTCTCATTCTTTTGCTCATAACGACTCCATTGCACCTGATAAGCTCAAAAGTAAACATAAGATACATAATTTACAAGAAAACTCGCAAAGAAAGCATAAATACTGAATATAAATCTAGGTGTTTTACAACACCTATCAAATACCTTATGCAGAGATCTTATTTTTGATACTTGGAGATTCGTGCTACTCTGCTGCGAGTGAACACGAATCGTCATTCCATATCAACATTAAGAGTTCAGTCGGAGAACATAGCATAGAAGGCATTCAGAGGAACTTATATTAAGTGAATATGCGCGAGGCACCGAAATTTACAGAACATCTGGGGTTCGCCAGTCTGGATAAATTTCATGTAAGTATATTGAGCGGCTCAATAAATTTGCCAGTGGAGAGGTTAGCACACGTGGCTTTGTTTCCTTGCAGAGTGACGTCACATCGGATACAAGGTTTTAGGATTTTAACCCTAAGCTAAAAACCACCATCAACATTAAGTCCCCTGCTTAGTATGTAACAGTGGCGTTGTTGCGGGGTAAGCATGAGATGGTGACGGTCAAGAGCAAAATCGAAGGGGGGCAAGACGTGAAGAGTTTGCCAGGGAAATTCAACTAACCTTTAGTGGAAGGCATGAGGAATCCGTGATCTTGTATTGACGACTTGGCGCATTTCCGGCTCGACCAGGGGGTGTCGACGTAGAGTCTTGCTTCCCGGAATATTGGTGCCAATTTGGGCCATGGGGTGGTGAAGAGGGTGCTTCCGGTCTGGGAATGGCGGACGCGCGACTTTGAACGCTGGAGATTGCGTTGTCTTGAACGGCGAAGATGGTGCTTCAACCTTGAGCGGAGATGATGCTGCGGAATGGCGAATAGCGCGACTAGCTTGGAAAATCCGATGGTGCGGCTAGCTCGGAATAACGCTATTAGCTTGGGCGCGGACTTATGGCACAGACCTGGTGCGGCTGACTTGGAGAAGCGGATGGCGCAGCTAGCTTGGCATGACGGATGACGCAGCTAGCTTGGCATGACGGATGACGCAGCTAGCTTGGAGTGGCGGATGGACGCGGCTAGCTTGGAAAGCCAATGGAGCGTTGACTTGATTGGAAGGCCGATGGATCGTTGGCTTGCTTGGAAGGCCGATGGCGCAGTCATAAAATTCGCATCCACCTTCTTTACATGTACTATCTCGCGTTTCTTCATCTAGTTCCATTTCGTCTTTCTCATTATGTCGAGCAGAAGTGAATAATCTTCGAGCCGGCTAGATTCTTCAGTCAAACGCGGGCGGCCTAATTCTGACGACAACTCCCCCGTCCGGATCATCCGAGTTAAGAAGATTATACCGATACGTTTTTTATTGACCAATAAACATTTATTTGTTACCATCAGCGAATGAGACGAGAGTTCCTTTTGTGTAGAGATATCCATCTGGAACATGTGTGACCGTTGTTGATGATGATGATCTGACCACCCCTCTTTCTTCGAATCCGAGCACACCAACCGCTGCAGATCTGGAAAATGCTAATTTGGGTATTTCTTGTGATAACTATCCCAATGCAGGTTTGTCATTCGAAGTCCACATGAAGTGTTTATCTTCTAGCTATCGAAGCGTTGGTAAATTCCTAGTGCGAAAGGAATTGGTGACTAAGTACACTAGAATATGGAGAAGATACGGCCACATTGCCACCAGGAACGTGGTGAAGCATTGCTCGTCTGCTTTGGTTACCATAGTGAACTGTCTCCTACCCATGATTGTTGAAATGGAAGGCACATCCATCCGCGATGTCACATAATCAACTATTAAAAAGTGGGAAAAAAATGGTGTCTACCTGTGAATCCCTTGAGTTCAACATAAGTTGGTTGCGGCATCGTCTTAACATTGTGAAGGTTGATAGAGCAGGTATCCTTGCCAACGTTGTTCCTGCCTCAAAAGCTATTTTAGAAGAGGAGAAGGCTCTGATTTTGGAATCCCAAAAGGTGGAAAAGGCGATCCAGGACTTGAAGAGTAGGACCGAAAGATATCAAAACAGGTTGAAGATGATGCTTTCAAGGAATTACAATCTATTGGATAGGCTTTTCTGAGTTATGCAATTGTGAAACACCCTGTTTTCCTTCCGAGTTTTGAACTTTTTTTTTTCTTTTTTATTGGTTTTGGGGAAATAAAAGAATCTTCATTAATGTGCTTTGATTAAATGAAATTTGATAACTGGGATGTGAAGGAAACGGGAAAAAAATATGCCTGGATAGCTGTGTTATGAGACGGCGAGTGGTGAGGTAATAGCTAGGCGTAGTATGCCTTGAGCCATTTTTCATTGATGATTGTTTCCAATTTGCCTCCATCTTCCTTGATGACTTTGTAGTACCCACTGTTGTACGATTTGGTGACCACAAAAGGCCCTTCCCATTTTGGAGAGAATTTTGGTGCTGACTTGTCTCTTTGAATGTGTTTGGCAGTCTTCAACACCAGATCTCCTACTTGAAAAAAATCGAGTTTTCACCGCTTTGTCATATGCTCGGGAAATTCTATTTCTGTATGCTTGCGCATGATCTTCGGCTTTAGTCCTTTTGGAATCCAAAGTGTCTAGCTCCGCTACCCTGGCATTCGATGTTTCGGCTTCATTCCATTGGACTCCACTTTCCTCGGTAATCCTGGCTGACGGGATTTTAATTTCTACTGGGAGAATGGCGTCCGCGCCGTAGACAAGAGAGTAAGGGGAGGCGCCAGTAGAGCTCCTTGGTGATGTCCGATATTCCCAAAGCGCCATGGGCAACTGTTCATGCCATGTTCGGGGGTTATCGTGCACTGTCCAGCTGAGAATTCGAATCAGAGTCTTGTTGGTGCTTTCGGCCTGCCCATTCCCTTGGGGGTAGTAAATGGTGGAGAAAACTTGTTTAATTCCATATTCTTGAAGTAACTCCCGCACTTGTTTGTTGGCGAAAGGAGTGCCGTTATCGGTGATGATGTGTTTAGGCACACCAAAGCGGCAAATGATGTACTCCTTGATGAACGCTGCAATTGTGGCTCCAGTAGTCCCTCGTAAAGGAATGGCTTCGACCCATTTGGTGAAATATTCCGTTGCGGTTATTTTATATATACTCGTGTTGTTTCGATGATGACGGGTTGATCTTCCCGATGATGTCGAGTCCCCAGCCATAAAACGGCCACGGACTACTTATCGAATACAGCAGAGCAGAGGGTGCGTGAATAAGATTTCCATGAATTTGACATTTATGGCATCTCTGAACAAAAGCAGACGCGTCGTCCTCCATGGTCGGCCAGTAGTATCGCTCGTGTATTAGGAGAAATAAGTTCCCTTTCCCTTGGTGCTCGCCTTCGTGCATTTCTTTCAGTATGATTGGGATTTCTGCCTCGCCCAGGCATCGTAATAAGTCTCCCCCAAAGCTTTTATGATATAGGATTCCCTCGTGGAGTATGAATCTTTTGGATCTTTGATTTACCCTGGTTGCATCTCTCTTGCTGGTAGGAAGTACGTCGTCGCGAAGATAACTGATGTACGGCTTCTGCCAGTCCCCAGTGTGATTAATATTGAAAACTTCCAGTTGATGCGGTGGTGCTTGGCAATCGGAACAAGATCCTTGGAGCAAACGAGATCGAGTCTCCATTTCTGGCCAGTAGTATCCAAGGCGCTGCAGACGACGGTAAAGTGTTACCACCAACGTTTGTCCGCCGATTTCGTTATGGATACGGTTAAGATGCTGTTGTGCCTCTTCATCTCCGAGGCATCTTGATAGGGAACCATCTGGGTTCCTGTGGTACAACATCCGTGAAGCATGAAGAAGTTTCGTAGGGTTTTGAGACTGATCTTCCCATGAGAAAGCGAGTTGTTAAGTTCTTGAATATTCGGTGTTATCCAGTCATTGGCCTCAGTCTCCTTGGATCGCGAAAGCCATGTTGATGCCATGTTCGTCTTTTCACTGTCAAGGTTTCTTCCAAACCCTCGAACTGCAGCTTTGATGCTAATGTGGCTAGGCAGTCAGCATGTATGTTGTTGCTACGACCAACATGCGTTATGGTTGCGTCCGCGAAGTAATTTAGCAGCTTTTGCGCGTATACTCCATTCATCTGGTTAACCAGCAACTTAAAATCACCCCTTATTTCCAAACGCGCAGCTCCAGCTTGCTTGGCTAATGATAACCCTATGAGAAAATCTTCATATTCTACTGAATTGTTAGTACAGTCAAAGTCCAGCTTGAAAGAATGCGAGAAAACTTCACCGGCTGGGCATAGTAGAACCACGCCCGCTCCTCCGGTATTATTGCAAGGGGTGGCGGAGCCATCGAAGAATAGTAGCCACACCTCTTCCTTGACAAAAGAGATCTCGGGAAACTCTTCAGGAAGGTCTTCGTGCAGTGTTGTGGTACCCTCTCCCGGGAAAGCTGCGAGCAAATCTGCGACCGCTTGTCCTTTGATAGCTTTTGGGAAAGCGCACGTTATATCAAATTCTGACATTTGGAGGAGCCATTTGGCTGTCCTCCCTATCAGGGCCGGTTTTGAAAGCAAGAACTTCACAGGATCGGACCTGGATATCAGCACCACTTTGTTTGAAAGCAAATAATGCCCTTTCACATTAGAACTTCGGGAATGGAATGAATCGGTTGTCAGCTAGGCACGCTTTTTTGGTTAAGGATTTCTGCTTTAGGGTATCTGAGTTCATCATCCCTCAAAGTTCGACTGAAGTAGTATACAGGGTGCTCAATTCCTTCATCATCTTCTTGAGCGAGGAGGGCTCCGACAGCACTATCACTAAAAGCGGTGTAGAGACATAACGACCTTTCTTATACAGGAGATTTCATGACGGTTGGAGATGACAGTATCTGTTGAATCTTCCGAAAATCCTTTTGTTGCAGCGACGTCCAAACAAAACTTGCCCATTTCTTCCCCTAGGTGTCCCTAACGAAGGGGGTGAACGAGGAAACCAGTGGAGGTGGCATCGTGAGGATGGCTTGGGTTTTGGCTGGGTTGACTTTGATCCCATCGGCAGTCACTTGGAAATCTAGAAATTTGCCCGAAGAGACGCCAAAGGCACATTTCAAAGGATTCATCTTTAGCTTATATTCACGACACATTTCAAACACCTGTCACAGCACTTCTGTATGGGCCGTCCGGGTTATGAATTTAACCACTATGTCATCCACGTAGTCTTCAACTTGTTTATGCATCATATCATGGAAAATTGTTGTCATGGCACGCTGGTAGGTGGCGCCAGCATTTTTCAAGCCTAAATGCATCACGGTATAGTAAAAGTTTCCGAGAGGAGTACGAAAAGCTGTCTTACTTGCGTGGTGCTCGTACATCTTTATTTGGTTTTAGCCGCTGTATCCGTCCATGAAAGAGAACATGGCGTGTCCACTGGTGGCGTCTACCAACATATCGATGTTAGGTAGAGGAAAATCGTCCTTGGGGAAGCATTTGTTTAGATCCCTAAAATCAACGCAACACCTGATTTGGCTGTTTTCTTCTTTACTGGAACCATATTGGCCAACCAGGTGGGATGGTGAATGGGTTTGATGAAACCAGCGGCTAGTAATTTTTGAATTTCAATCTTGATCTGTTCTTCTACATCGTGTCTGAATTGCCTCGGGGATTGTTTGACCGTTTTGGATCCGGGTATTACATGTAGATGGTGAGTGACCAGTTTCTCATCCAGGCCAGGCATTTCCCCGTACGTCCACGCGAATACATCTTGATATTCCCTAAGAATGTCCACAAGTTTTTCACGTTCGTTAGCACATAAAGTTGAGCTGATGGAGACAGGCCGCGAAGATCCCTCACTTCCGATGTTGACAACTTCGAGTTCATCCGTGGTGGAGTTGGTTCCGTCCTGTAGTTGTCGTGGTGCATCTGGCACTTCCTCTTGCGGCTCGCTGCTGTGATTGCATTCCATTGGGAGGAGAGACTGGGTGGTAGCCTCCCCTGCTAATTGCTAACAGCGGCGCCGATATACGGTTTTCCCCTTTTCGTCATGACTTGCAACAAAAGCCCGCTCCCGCTTAGTATGAGTGTGAGTCGCATTTTCGTTTGATGAGGGGAAATTGGCGTGATTTTCTTTCGGAGGGAGAGCATGAGATTGGGTCTCTTGGTGCAGCGATGTGATCCCATCTTCTTCTTCGATTGATGTCCACGTCGGGAGCGGAGTGCAGTGGAACTTGCCCGACGGGTGCCGCAAATTTTCCTTTGGTTCGAACATCTCCATACCACAGATTGGTGTATAAGGAGATAATGATGCGGGAATATGAATAACTTCTTCATTAAGCGTGGTCTTTAGACATTGATGATATATTGAAGGAATGATTCTGTCATTGTGGAGCCATGGTCTCCCCAGTATCATGTGGTAGTCTGGCTCCTTTTCGATTACCTCGAATTTTACTTTCGACTGGATTGGTCCTACCGAAAGATTCAGGTTGATGTATCCATACGTGCTAGTTAGGTTTTCGAAGTCTGTCATCATGGTAGACTGTTGTACGATTTTGCTTGGCCGCACCTTGGCTATCCTGAGAGTTCCGAGGGTAATAACGTTAGAGGATGCCCCTGTGTCGAAGAGGGACCTTTTGAACTCTGAATCTTTGATTCGAGCAGTAACGTGTAGGGCCCGGTTATGTCCTTCTTCTGCCATCATGTCGTCCTCGGTAAATGTAATATTGTTTACGGACATCTCCGATATTCTCGGAGTCTCCGATCGTAAGGGAACCAAACATGCGTCTAGGGCTATTTGATTGATAGCAGAAAATGTTTCTACTCACTGGCCCCTTGAAAGGTGTAGAAGTTCACATAAGCTTTCCACCAACGCGGCTGCCTCCTGGTCTACCTGTTTCTGATTGGTGGTGAAGCTGTTAACTTGGGAGCAATTATCCGGGACGTCAGTCCCCCGTCTTGGAGTTTCCGAGATGGGCCAATCACTCAGATCCGATGTTAGGCTGATAAGAAAGTTTAGTATGATGTTGATCGCTTCCTTCATCAGGTCTATGTTCCTTGCGTGGATATCCTGAACCTTTGCCAATTCGGCCAACTTTGTATTTTCTCCCTCGGTTGCGCCGTTAGGTGTCGTGTTGGGAGAGGGAGCACCTCCATTATCCGGAGCCAGAGCGGAATTTGAGATCATGGACTCAACTCTAAGACCGACCATCTTCTGAAAAATTGATAATCGAAAACTGATATTGTAACTGAGATATTAATCTCCCACTGTGGTCGCCAATTGTTTATGGGTGAAAATCGTTTCTGCTGATTTTGGTAATTTTGGGTGTGTGGGTGAGAAACAAATCTAAACCCTAAACAATGTACTGCACGGGAGTATTTTTGATTCGAGAGATCAATCTGTACAATCCTGGCCTAAACCAAGAAATGGTTGTTCCAGGCTTTCTTCGGTCACAAAGTGAAGGAGAAGGGTTAGTCTTAGGGAGGGAAGCGAAGAAAGTGTTGAGACCAGAATAGTTGATTCTGGAAGTATGGGCGTTTTATGACTTGTATCAGAAAGTAGAACTGGTAAGCGGGATGGAAAGCTACCAGGTAATTTCTAGATATTGTGTGTTGCCGACCAAAAAACTTCCTTCGTTGTTGGAAATAGGTGAAACCTATTTATACAAGTCATAGTGAAATGTACCCTGGTCTCGTAGGAAGTGGAAACGATTGAGTGGTGGAAGAAAAGAGTAACGTGTAACTGCCAGACGTTATGCTTCCATGATGAAGGAAGTGAATTCGTGTAACCGTCAGTCATTACTCTTTACTCTTCCATAATGAAGGAAATGAATTGTTTACACCGTTACTTCTCACAATCACTAATTATCCTACTTCATGACACTTTCTTGTAACGGGCGCAGTGCACGCCGTACGCTGTAAACCGCCAGACCAACACCCTGATGAGCATCCCCCAGTTTGTGACATATTTTGATGTCTCGAGTGTTTCCATGGAAACACGTAACACTTTTCTACGTGTGGCAAGTTAAAATTGAGAGGCTTGCCGCAGGTAAATAGCATGTAATGCTAGGCTCGTCTTTGCTAGTCGCCTAAAACTTGTCGTGAGCTTATCGGTTCGTTGGCGAACTTGGATGGCTGAGATTGCATCTCATGAAGAAGGATCGCCATTGATTATGGCCACATCTTGTGGTATAGTGAAGTGGCGACGACCACATGCTAATGGCATACCAGTGGCGTAGCCATGGCATGGCGGCATGAGAGTAGCCGCGGCATAGTGGTATGCCAGAGACGTTGCGGTATGGCTTAAGCTAAAAACTGGCTCCGCAGCCAAAGTTAGGGTTTGACGTCGTTGGAAAGATTTGGCGTGGTCGGAAAGGTTTGGCGTGGCCAAATCTTGGCGCCTTGGAAGGATTTTGGCGTGGTTGGAAAGATTTGGTGTGGCCAAATCTTGGCGCCTTAGAAGGATTTGGCGTGGCAAAGTTTTGGCGCCGCTGGAAGAATTCTCCTTGGAAGAATTAGGGCTTGGCGTGGCAAGACGCCGTGGAAGAATTCTCCCTGGAAGAATTAGGGCTTGGCGTGACCAAGGCGCCGTGGAAGAATTCTCCTTGGAAGAATTGGGGGCTGGTAAGCAAAATGGGGCCGGCCTCATTCGGAATGCGTATGGCGCATTTAGGGCGACTTGATTGGTTGATGGGAAGTGGGGCCGGCAAGCTGGGGCGTGTCCACACTTCCAGTGCGATGCGACGGATTTAAAGCGACCTGATTGGTCGAGGGAAATAGGGCCGGTTTAGGATGGAGCGTGGCCAATGGCAAGGCCACGCCTCCCTTTGCTGCTGCGGATCCCAGTTTTTTCTGATTCTGGGCGAGGTTTTGCACCTGCTAATCCATGGCGGATTAACTACCTAGTTTTCCTAGGTTTAATTTTTTGACAAGCAATGTCTAGTATGTTGCGCGAGGCGCGAAACCCTGACTTCTGCAAGTTAGTAAGGTTGATTGAATTCTATGTGTCGACACAGAGCTCTTTTAAGTTCATTGCCAGAGAGCAGCGTGCTTTTCTTATTGAATACCCTATGCAGAGATCTTATTCTTGATACTTGGAGATTCGTGCTACTCTGCTGCGAGTGAACACGAATCTTCCGGCCATATCAACATTAAGAGTTCAAATGAGAACATAGCATAAAAGGCATTCGGAGGAACTTATATTAAGTGAATATGCGCGAGGCGCCGAAATTTCTGAGAACATCCGGGGTTCGCCAGTCTGGATAAATTTCATGTAATTATATTGAGCGGCTCAATAAATTTGCCAGTGGAGAGGTTAGCACACGTGGCTTTGTTTCCTTGCAGAGTGACGTCACATCGGATGCAAGGTTTTACGATTTTAACCCTAAGCTAAAAACATATGTTTTGAGATCGATCCCATATTGCTACCCTTGTGGATGCCAATCTGATTCTCCAACAATAAAAATCATTGTTTTATTTTGCCATTGTTGTGCTAACTACTTAACTTAGTTCCATAAAAGGAAAAAACTTATGTATCGTTACATTTTTTCTTAACTTGTTTGATTGAATGCAAGTGTATACGAATACTTTAAATCCCAGAGGGCAGACTGCAGAGAAAAACTAAACAAATACAATGGGCTGAGCTAGTCCCTACTTCAGGATTCAAGGAACATGTTGAGAATTCTCCAGTTCAGAAATCAAATTGGAAGGGTGTTTCTATTGACCCTTGAGCAACATGGTCTCAGTCGGCATTGCTCTCGTGATGAGTTCAACGCCGACAGTTGAGGCAGTATTGCTCTCATAATGAGTTTAATTCCGACAGTTGAGTCAATATTGATTTGTTGGATTAATACAATGTCGACTCAACTATTGCGTGTTTTTTTTTTTTTTTTTTTTTTTTTTTGCATGTCAAGAATTGACATTGCTTTGTTATTGATGCTATGCCGACAGAGTCTTCAAGTCTCTATAGTGAAAATCTACCAAAATCCTTTCTCCCCCACCCCCCACCCCCCCACCCCCCCCCCCCCAATCTCTATACTAACACTACAAATTAAAATTAAAATATATTGTTTGGGGGATATTCAAGGATAATTTAGCCTTATCAAAATTATTTGGATAAAGGATTATACAAAATATTTCATAATGTCTTTTTTTTTTTTATTTATATATTCCTCAATTTGTGGAGGTATCCCCAATTGTGGGTTCTTGGAAAATGCTATGTCATGCTTAAAAAAAAATGCTACGTATGTTTGTTGAAATGAATGAATCTTATTTTGAGGCATACAAAGTAATGACAAAATAGAGTCACTATGTGGTAAAATCAATAACCCCTTATCCATCATATTTATATCATGACAATAATGCCCTTACTTCATTATTGTTAATGATAATAATTAGAATTTAATATTAATGATTAGTATAGTTAATGTTAATGATTAGTGGTTAATATCAAGGATTATATAATGTTAGTTTCAAAGGATTTTTTTTTTGAAATACTTAGGTTACGGGGTTGTCAAAGAAGAAGAATAAGAAATTTGGCTTTTGAGATCGGCTGAACTAATAGATAATTAAGGTTTGTTAATACAAAGGTAGACTTCTAAACGAGGTTTAATGTCCTTTTTTAAAATTTGAATTTGTCAAAAAAATTGAATTTTACAACCTAGATCTACTGACCAGATGAACGGTTCGGCTGATAACTTGTTAGCCGTACCTATGTATTTTGAAAATATACCCAGGTTCGACTGACAAGTTATCAGCCGAACCTATGGGTATCATTCATTTACGAAGAACACCCTAGTTTCGGCTAATAACTTGTTAGCCGAACCTAGGTATGTTTTAAAAAAAACATAGGTTCGTCTGAAAAGTTATCGACCGAACTTCACTCTGTAACTGACGGATTTAGGTTCGGCTGATTCAAATAAAAAATTGAATAACCAAACTTAGTGTATTTTTTAACAAAGTGAAGTTCGGCTATCATTTTCATGTTTAATTATCAGCCGAACTTGTTATCAACACTTTCAAAATTGGAGAACAACGAGCAGTTCGGCTGATAATTCATCTCAATTTTCAGCCAAACTTCACTCTGTAATGCCACAACACCCTGGATTTTTCGATTTAAACCTGATATGTCAATCAAACACTAAAAAATAAAACATGGGTTTGTAGGAAATACTTTGTACATAACCTTACTCGATTTGATTTATTATTTTTCTTCTTCAATTCACGGATCAGAAGAACGATTAGAATGATTACGATTCTTCGTGCAAATCATTTTATTGTTGTGTTTTAATCGATGATCAAAGTTTTATAGAAGACGATGAAATTTGAAATCGAGATTTCACAAATAAGTTCCGTTGAGAAGAGAAGATGAGGAAAATAAAATTGATTTTGTGGTAATTAAATTTATAATTTAAGTTTTTAAATTAAATTTCTAATTTCTAATTATTATTTTTTGTAATCTAAAGTTCAAAATATCTAAGTAATTACTACCCATAAGTCACCCCTTATCACCCCACCCTAAGTATAATAATCAATTTGTATGCCTTAAATTTTTTGAGTATGCCTCACAAGTCCCAATGGGATTCAAATTAGGGGTGAGCATGGGCCGGTATGGACCGGTTTTTACCTCATCCGCATCCAATCCAATTCACTACGGATTTCAAATTTGGCATCCGCATCCAATCCATCATCCAACGGATTTGCATCCAATGGATGCACGGATGAACGGATTGGGTGCGGATAATCCAATGGATTTGTGTTAGTTAAAATTTATAATGAAAAAATAAAACCAATATAGATGATTTCTTATAGAACCTACACATTTTATATATGTATATAAATATAGAAGTGTCATGAACAACACTCCAAGTAAATACCTTAAAAATTCCAAAATTATCTATATATTTTCTAGAAACTATATAAGTCTTTAATCTAACGGATATGGATGTCCAACGGATTTTCAAGGTTGCATCCGGGCCCAATCCATAATCCGTTGGATTTCAAAAATCTCATCCGCATCCAACCCATTAGCGAACGGTCCACGCATCCATCCGCAAAAATACGGTTGGTCCCAGTTAAATTCGCGGATGACGGATAAAATGCTCACCCCTAAATTTCAAATGAATGGGGATCTTGTCATCTTGATATGCTTAGAGGTCCAACGATAGTAGCTCATCAATGGTTTGGGCCTCAATATAGAGTCCGCGTCCAAAATTTGAAGTTGTGCCCATCTAGACTCTAGTTACACGGACAGGAGAATTAGGTTTCGGGGTTTCTTTAGCCAAGGTGTACCTACTAAAAGGGAAACGACATATACCAGAAAGGGTAACCTGACAACCAGTAATATTAATAATTCAGCAAGGGCATTAACGTAATATGTAATAAAAAAACAAGTAAGGAGGCGAAAAATTGTTTAGCTGTACATCAGACCCTTACATACGAAACGAAAGAGAAAGAAGAAGAGATCATGATCTAGTGAGAGAAACAAGTTTAACACAGAAATTCTAGAGAAAAATAATTTAAATATAAAACAAAAAAACTCAAAAAGCGGACAATATAAACGAAAACTTATAAAAAAAGGAGAGAAGAAGGAACCCTAGGTTCATATTTTTTAAAACAAAGGAATACAGGGAAAGGAAATAATATAGATTGATAGAAGGGAGATGAGAGTGAACAATCATGGCGAAAATAAAAGAAGAAGAAAAGATATCATGGGGAACATGGGAAGAACTATTATTAGCATGTGCTGTTAAAAGACATGGAACTAACAACTGGGAATCAGTTGCCAATGAAATTCAAAACAAAAAATCCTCGTCTAACTTTATCGTAACTCCTCGGAACTGTAAACAGAAATATCATGATCTTCATCACAGATTTATGGTTCATAGTGAAGATATTGTCGATTCAGAAATAATCGATCATCATAATAATGATAATCTTAATATTGATAGCAATAGGATTCCTTGGCTCGATGAGTTAAGAAAACTTCGTGTTGCAGAGCTTAGACGTGAGGTTCAAGAATATGATGTTTCGATCGTGTAATTATTTTTTAAACTTTTTTCTTTTTAATTTTAAGATCTGATTTTAAATATTATCAATTTTGTTTCTCTGGATAAGGATCCTATGAACAACTTTTCAATCGGCTCAATTTGATTCACTCTGTTTACTGTTTTTTGTTTTTGTTCTGATTACAGGTCTTTGCAATTGAAAGTAAAGAGATTAGAAGAAGAAAGAGAAGAAAGCTTGAAGGATAAAAATGATTTTGATGTAAAACCAGATCTACTGGAAACTGGAACCAAGGAGGAAGAAGAAGAAGAAGATGGGAAGAAGATTGAAACTGAACCGCCTCGATCCCCGAGTCTGATTGAGAAAACCGATAAACCGGTTTCCGGTGACGAACACGACCGGGATAATCAGTCATTTAACGAGTCAAATTTTTCAGATCTGAAAGATGGGAAGACTCCAGAAGTTGAAGTCGAGAAAATACTAGAACCGGTCCAAGCCATTACAGAAACACAGGACCACATTTTAATTGATAAACCCTTGGGAGAAAATTCGTGTAATGGAAGTTCTGAAACTATTGCTAAAGACTCGGCCGTTCAAGTTGAGAAGAAATCATCAGAAGCGAGGATCCCTGTTAGAGAAACTCGTGAACCAGCCTAGTTATGGGAATCGGTGGCTGAGTCAAAAGGTGGTAATAGAGGTGGGGAAGAAGAAGGAACAAAAGAGAGTAGTGACGTACAAAGTTCGGCCAGCTTATCAAGGAAAAATGGACGGAGGAAAATCACTTCGGGAAGTAGTAGCGGTGAAGAACATGAAACAGAGGAGGTTTCTCCCGCCATCAAACGGATCTCTGTTAAATCAGAACCGTTGCTTGGATTTCTCGAGAAGATCCTTTCTCACAGATATGGCTCCATATTCAAGAGCCGGCTCAAAAGCCAGGTAATTTATTAATATTTTATTTAAAATTTTCAGGATAATATGATACACGCTCCTTTGTACGGCTCCTTTGTACACCTTAATAATCGTATACCCACTAAAAATCCAAATCTATGGTCAATAGTTTTTGACCATGAAACCAGGGAAGAATATTACTCCAGTTTTTGGTATTTGTTGAAATTAATCGAAACAAAAAACACGTCTAGTTCTAGACAAAAGAAAAAGAGAGGGAGTTTTTTTCCTTTGGCGAAGAATATCGTTTCGAAATAGAACCGAGTTGTTGTCAAAGTTTGTGCACACCACCTTCCTCGAGATTTGCGTATGTTGTTGAGCAATGAGCATCTGTACTCTGTATACTTCGGGTGACCAGTAGTAGAAGATTTTTTTTTTTAATCATTTCCTCTTTCGAAAGTTTTAACTTTTTAAACTTCCATTTTTTTTCTTCCCATATTTCTATTTTCATTCGTTGAAGCTTCCTCGACATTTCATATCTCGCGTAAAGAATCAAATCACAACGTTAAATTGTTCTCTTAGTCTCAAGGTTTTAAAAACGTCCGTTTTTACCGAAAAAACGATCGTTAAAACGGTCACACCCATACACCGTGGCCGTGAGGGTCCCCGAACCCCGTGCCTTTATTAGGCCGATAAATAGTAAAAAACGGCAGCTTTATAGTACCGCTTTTTCGGTTTTCATACACGTTGTAACCGTTTTTCTAAAATTAGTTTGAATGTTTTTTTCTTCTAAATAACATTTTAACGTGCGTTTTTAGAACTGTTTCCCGTTATCATGCACGTTATAACCGTGTAAATAACTTTCTTACCATTTCTTTTGATTTTTTTTCTTCTCTGGATTGAAAGCTGAAAACTTCGAATTAAATATTTTTAAGTGATACAAGGAAACTAACTACAGGATTAAAACTACAAATTTAAAAAACATAGGATTGTTAAACTAGTATTCAGCATTTAAAAAGCTACGCGAACCAACTATGACCACCACCTTTTTTCAAGTATTCTTTATTTTCTCGACGGTTCCTTTCCACATCATAGTCATCGTTGTCAGGGTACTGGCTATCTTCGTTTGCATAAGTATCATCATCATAATAACCATCATTATCGTTATCATAACCTCCTTCAGTATCATCATTATTGTTACCTACTTCATTATTATTATTATCAATATTAGAATTATATCCTTCGTTCATATGTTGAACACCATGGTCAGAGCGATCGGAAGTGTAACGAGAATCATATGTTGGATTCACATTCTCATAACATTGTTTATTGTCCCCAAATGAAAGATTACCAAAGTCATAAACAAAGTCACTCACTTGTAACCTTTCGTATGAGATTTGAACTTCCGGATCATGCTAGTTGTATGGTAGAGGGACATGCTCTGGATTATTAACGGCCTCCTCTTCTAGCGTATTTAACCACTGTTCTTCTTGAGGTAAAACCGGTGTTTTATCTTCCCCCGTTATCCAGTCAAGCATATTGTCATCCCTCAGTAGACTATGAACGTCGTGAACATCAATGTTATGTCTCCTTGCTTTACCTTTAATTCTTTGTTGCTCCAACTTCAAATTGTACTGGACATACACCAGATCATTTAATCTCGATGAAAGTAAACGATTGCGTAGTTTGGTGTGGATTCTTTCAAACACACTCCAATTCCTCTCTGATCCAGACGATGTATTTGTTTGACTTAATATCTTTACTGCAATCTTTTGGAGGGATGGATACTCAACACCATAAGATAACCACCAACTTACCGGATCACCATGTTGAGCTGCAATACGTGCTGATGGTGATCCAAATTGACCTTGCATCATTCGCATTCTTCCTGCCTACAAAGATAAGTACAATTGTTACTAGAAATTCAAATTACTTAATTATACATATTTGGAGATAATATTAGTAATTTTGTACCTCTAGCATGCATTGTGCTTGTTCTTGCGGGCCACTAACCATTTTTGATATAACTTCAGTAAGACAAATTTGCGGCTCGTAAATATCATTATTGATCGATTAGTTCTTTCAAGTTAAAGATGTAATAAGGATTGAGAAAATAAGATGCAGCATGAAGAGGAGAACTCAACTGACTTTTCCATCGTTTCTTTATTACACCCACGATAGACGCATTTCGATTTGATCCCAAACCCATTTGTATAGTTTCCACACATGTAGCAAGTGCATGGAACAAATAGCCCATGGTGGGTTTGTCTGAGTCCAAGAAATGAATCATTTTCAATAAAGGACCAACCATTATGCATGCATTTTGACACGTCGTCCAGAACATCTCATTTGAAATAATATTCTTCACTTGTCTAGCTTGTTTAGTTCTTGCCTCATCCGATTTCAGAAATTCCTTGTCCAGAAAGAGGCTCTCGATAGCATTACGTTGATCAATGATTCTTTTGATTGCAATAAAATTCGTTGAAAACCTTGTTAAGCCAGGGCGCAATAGATTGCGTCCTGCAGAATGTTGTCGAAATCTAGCAAGAACCCAACCATGATTGTAAATAAATTTGCTAATTTGTCTTGCTTCTCCGATCACATCTTTAACAAAGGGGAATTTTTTCATATCTTCCAACATCAAATCCAATACGTGAGCAACCCAGAAAAATGTGTCATATTATGATGCCAATCTCTTACCTATTCAAACAAAAATAGATTTGGACGTGGTCACGGGGGTACATGATTTGGACGTGGAGGTGGGTACATGTTAAAATGAATCTGCTTTAGTTCTTCACTTCTTTCAAAGACTAAAATGGGTGTATGATTTGGACGTGGTGGTGGGTACATGTTAAAATGGGTACATGATTTGGACGTGGTCACGGGGGTACATGTTAAAACTTAAAATGAAATAAAAGAAAGAACTATATATGCATCATCATGCAGTGGTGGTGGGTACATGATTTGGACGTAATAATTATTTCATCTTATAAGAAGTGCAATTTTAGATCGAATCTGATAATGGGTTGATTGACTCTACCCTAACTCATAATGCAATTCCTACTTTACCGAGTTTTTTAAGCATTCAATGATTAACTTTTAGAAACTAGTAGTCTAGTACCATATAGACTTGTTAAAACCCTGCCTACTTCTTGGCATTTGATGGAAATTCTGCGATCTAATAAAGGGACAAGTATACCTAGCTAATTGTTGCCGACGAAATTTTAGTGTCTATAATTTACCGACACGAATTTTATCAAACTTTCGTAAATTGTATAGTGAAAAGCATTTTAAAACACCTATGTAAAGAATATAAACATGACTATCGAATTATACACATTTCTTATACTAACAATAATCAAATAAAATGGTAGTATTAGAATTTCTTAATGATATAGGTCATCTATTAGTTGGACAAAATTTAAAAATTAATAGGCCATCTATTTAGGGACGTGGGGAGTATTAAAAAATTAAAATACCTTGTAACAACGTTTTTTAGACTCGTTAAAACGTTTTCACGCACGTTATAACCGTTACATAGGAAATTCAGATCAATAATTTTTTTTATTTCCTATGTAACCGTTACAACGCCCGTTATTTTCAAAAAATGTCCAAAAAACGCGGTTTTTGACTATAGAACGCGTTTTTGGCCCAAAACGTGCTCACACCTGAGAAAACGCATTATAACGGTCACACCTAGTGTCCGTGATCTGAGACGTGACCCCTTTTTCAAACCTTGCTTAGTCTACAAACAGTACGTTTGAGGTTAACTATCTATATTAGTAAATTAATAATATAATACCCCTTTTCTTTTGCTTTCATGTTTGCATCCTCTTTTCTACTATATCATTTTCCATGTACGCTCATATAATTTCACGGTAGAAGTAATATTTTCAGTTCAGCGTGAAGTGTCTAGTCAACGGGATTGATTGTGTCCCAGTTTAGGAGAGTCATCTGTTCATTCAAATTAAAGGGCAATGTGCATCATTATATGTCATATCCATCCTTTCATGACCTGGACCGACTTATTAGCGGGCAGGCAATAAATCTCAGCTGCGTACGTGAACTGAAGAAGTCTTCGGGTTTTTTTAAACAAGCTTGGTAAAGGGGAGGCATGAAATGGTAGAGGGGCGGCAATTCTAATAAGACAAAAAAAGTCATTAGAAGGAAATTCAATTGCCCCTTATCAATGAAAAATCTGGAAATGACTAATTAGCCCTTATTGTTAATAATCAAGTTTAGTAATGATAATCAAGATTAATGTTGATAATCAAGATTAGTGTTGATAACTAATTTTCACTTATTATAACTCTAAAATCAGATTTTTAGAGTTATAAAAAAAAATTGAGGTGATGAAAAACAAAACTTATGTGATATTTGTGAAACCCTAGATTTTGATTCACTCCACTAAAATGAGTGATTCTAGTGGCAAATTTGAGGTGGGTGAATCTCTATATGATAAGGAAAACAAGTACTACATACCTCTTGATGGAGATCCTGATATGGAGTATTTTTTAGATGGTAGAGATGTTTTAGACCAAAGTGAAGGTCAATCTCAACCAATTGAAGAAATTAGCCAACAAAGTGAAGAACCCAGCACTGAAAATGACCAGGTATACTTCTAAACTAGTTCTCATTAGCTTTTTGTTGATCAAAATTATCTAAAGTACGTAAAAAGATCAAATTTTTATAAATTTCAGAAGAACATACGGTTGGAAATTAGCATAATACCAACCGTAACTACATGTTACGGTACATAAATATGTTTTTACCAACCGTAACTGGTTGAATTTTGGGGAAAACCCAGAAATCATACCAGTTACGGTTGGTTAAATTTGTTGGATTACAAACCGTACCATAATTACGGTTGCTAAGTACGTGCAGTGTTACCAACCGTAAGTTATCCTGTGCATGTGAGTATTTACTGCACTAGTTACAGTTACTAATGTATAAATCGTGACCAACCGACACCATATTACGGTGTATTGGTGAATTTTAGTTACCAACCGTATATTTAACTGTGTGTTTTACATTCTCTTTGATGCATTTACGGTATGTTGTAGGATGACAGTTACCAACCGTAACTGTGTTACGGTTTGTTTATTCTCTTTAGTTACCAGCCGTATATTCATATATGTTTTCGTTTTATTGCCTCGTTTAGACTAATGTTGGTATATTTTTGTCCAGGTCGTTGATGTACCTCATATAATGGATGACCAACCTTTAGCAAATGAACTTCTCACCAAAGATTCTAGCTCTCACTATTTAACCGAGGAGACATGGAAGGAGAAAGACGATACAAAGAAGTGGGCTAGAGAACGAGGAAAGTTGATTATGTGTATCATAGTTTGTAATGGTACCACTAGTGATATTGCCTTTCAAATGGTTTGCGAGTGTAGTGGACAACATAGAAGTCACACAAAAAAGGATACCTTGCAAGTACCAAAGAAAAAGAGGAAGAATACTACTTTCAGTAAGAAGACCCGATGCCCCTTCAAGCTTCAGTTTAAAAAGAACGCGGCAAAAAGGTGGTTTTTGGAGAAAGTTGTATGTGGTAGTCATAACCACCCTATACCGGAGAGTTTGCTATCACACGCTTATGTTGGTCGCCTTACCGAAGAAGAAGAGAAGATCGTAGAATCACTGACACAAATTCGTATGAAGCCTGTTGATATCCTCGCTCACTTAAAGGAAAGAAACCCACAAAATGCTTCTACTTTAGATAACATCTACAACGCAAGAAAAAAATTGAAGGCTAAGAAATGGGAACAAAGGAACGAAATGCAACAATTAAGGAATTTGGGGGAGTTGCATAATTACTCGGTTTTCCACGATGATGATGAGAAAGGACGAATAAGACATCTTTTATTGGCTAATCCTGAGTTTGTGAAGTTGGCACGGTGCTCTCATCAAGTGCTTCTAATGGATTGCACATACAAAACCAACAAGTTTGAGATGCCGTTGTTGAACATTGTCGGCAAACTTCTACCAATGCTCCTTTTAGTGTTGGTTTTTCCTTCTTGAAAGATGAGCTCGAAGAGAGCTATGTGTGGGCACTAGAACAAGTGAAGTTATTCTACGTAGAGGGATATACTCCAAAGGTGATTATTACCGACAAGGAGCAAGCTTTGTTGAATGCAATAAGGAGGGTTTTCCCGGAAGCTCATAACCTTCTTTGCACGTTCCACTTGTGGAAAAGTATTGAAACTAAGTGCATGCGCCTTGTCCGTCCAACCCGAAAAAGCGAAATGGATAGAATAAAGGAACTACCGTTACATAAACAAGATGAGGCCAAAGAGAAATTTAAGAACGATGACAAGTTGGCGGAACTAAAATGGGAAAGTTTCAAAACGGAGTGGAGAGCCTTGACCTATTCTATCACCGTGGATGAATATGAGGATAAAGCTCGTATGTTAGTGGGTCATTGGAAAAGAGGTTATCCAAGTGTTGTGAAGTATTTGTTTGATAATTGGTTGGATCCTCACAAAGAGAAGTTCGTATCGACGTTCACTAACCAATATAGACACTATGACAACCAAGCTACAAGTACGGCGGAGTCATCTCACAACCGGTTGAAGAAGAAACTTCAAAGTTGTAATGGTGGGTTAGTTACGTTATTTGAAGCCATGCATTCGTATTTCCTCCGTGATCACGATAGAGTTACGGAGTCTTTTGAAAAAAAGCCGAAGTAAACAACACACTAGATGGATAGACAATGAGTGGCTAAGGGGAATTACACATCAAGTTTCGCACAAAGCAATTGAGAAGATAATGTATGAAGTACAACATTATGAATTGGGGGATTATGAAGAAGAGTGTGTTTGTCCAAACATGACAAGTTTGGGACTCCCATGTCGGCATGTTATAGACACATATCAAGATAAAGTGATCCCGATTCAAGATGTTGATCCCTTTTGGCAACAATTAACATTCCGTGAAACAATTTTTGATCCACAATTTGGAGGAACGTTTGCCGATACCGAGATTGGAAAAGCCCTAGCCGAGAAATATGCTACACTAAGCCAAGGCCAAAGGCAAATATGGTTGAGTAACTTGAGAGATTTCGTATATCCACAATTTAGGTATGATATGAAGGAACCACCAAAGGGGAAGGGTAAGGGGAGGCCTCCTACCAAAAAAAAGAGGTACGTAGGAAATAAAAAAGCAAGAGAATTGGCGGAAGAATCAAAGAAAATAGATCCTTGTGGTTATGAATGGTTGAGAAAGGAATATGAAGCAGAGGATGAGATGGAAGAGGATGATGTTCAAGGTAGAAACAAACGAAAAAGAGGTCAAGCGGATAAAAGAGAACCAAGCGGTCGAAATGTACAACAAAAATGTATCGAGCTTCCTACTCAAGAAAGTGCAACAAGCAAAATTGATGTTAAAGGAAAAGGTCCGGTATTTCGCTCTAAACAACAAGAAAGAAGCAAAGTTGTTGTTCAAGGAAATGGTCGTAAAGAAAGTGGAAAAAAAGATGATGGAGTTAAAGGTCAAGGTTCCTATGTTGGACTCGAGGTTTCTTCCCAAGATAGTTCAATAAAAAGACTTATTGGTAAAGTTGGTGTTAAACAATTAGCAAGGAACAATGGAAAGAGTCCGATGGTTGAAAAGGAGAAGGAGAAGGAGACGATTCATCTAAAAGGAGTGCCTAAACCACCACCTAGAGACAAGAATGGACGATATAGCCGGAACCATTACATTCTCTATGAATATTACCTTCGTTTTTTCCCCGACTATATTCGTGGTTATATCAAGGCTACGGAGGATGTTCATGGTGATGGGAATTGTGGTTACCATGTCTTCGTGGATCAACTTGGACCCTTTGAAGACGCGATAGGGTGGGATTGTGACCAAGTTACTTACGTAAGGCAAAAATGCTTAATGGAACTACGTGGTTACCGCGACTTCTACAAGCCGATGATGTGGGTTGAAAGAAACGAAACCGATGAGGTGTTAAATGAGAGCTTCAAGGAAATGGAAAGGCGGTTAACCGGTAATATATGTTTGACAAGCCAATATTGGATGCGCATGCCTATATGTGGCCAACTACTCGCCAACGCATTCAATTGCGTCATTCATTTAATCTCCAGAGACATGAGCACTACATTTGCACCAACAAGAATACCGTTTGATGAAGACTTGTCAATAAAAAAAACTGTTGTCATGGGGCACGTGGAAGGAAATCATTACATCGGCCTCCGATTGCATGAAGGAAGTCCATTACCTCCATTGTGGAGGGAATTTGGTTGTGACGGTGAACTCCCCAAGACTTGGAGCAATAGATTTGAGAAAAGGATTGAATTATGGAAGGCCATAATGTTGTCTATGCCGAAGCAATTCGTAGTTATGACCGATGATGAAGAGGATGCTTAAATGTTTTCAAATCTTGGCGAAGCCCATTTTATAATTTGTATTTTGCTATTTTGACTAAATGTGATATGATTAAAAGTGACAATATTATGTCTATTTGATTAGATAATATATGAAGTATTTTGTTCACAAACATATCTATTTGATTAGCTAATTTGAGTGGAAACAAAGGTATCAGTATAAATTACGGTTGGTAACAATAACATACTTAATAACCGTAAGTATGCTCAGAAACAGATAGTACCAGCCATTGTTAGTTACGGTTGGTAATGATAATATAGTTACAAACCGTAACTAACACTGAAACACAAGCCAAACAAATATAATTCAATTAAAACCATTGAACCATCTTCATTACTAAACCAACATTACAACCATTAAACCATTATAAATATAAATGACATTACAACTCATTTTCTTTGATGCGACTTAAAAGGATACTAATATCCGTGCCTACGAGTGCGATAGAAGTCTTTAAGGATGTTGAAATGAGGTAAGTATTGAAAATTCGACCTTTTCCATCGTCTCCATTCTTGAATATAACTCTCTAAAACTTCAAATGTCGGTTTCACCCCTTAATCGTATTTCACCCATAATACGAATTAATGCCATAAATTCTTGAACGTTATCCCGAATAGTTCCATATCGAATATACAACATTATTCTATCGCGGTTATTAGGGTTACTGTTTTGAGCAAAAGTTTTCAAAAAGAGTTCTCAAATAACTTGTACTCACAAAACCACATCGGCGTCGTTCTTCTCCTCTTTTTGGATAGCATAGAACAAAGTTGCGGCAAATACATAAATCTTCTTCCAATGTAAATTCAGGGTTTGGAGCCATAATCTAGTTTAAGGTAAGAGATGATTCATGTGGAGGTGTAACTTCTATTGAGGAGGATAAGCATATATATATAACAATTTGGTTTTTGATTATGTAACGGATCTATTTTTTTGAAAATAAACTCGTTGAAGGTTTCAACGGCTATATTTTCAAATCAACTAATGAAAAATCAGTGGATAAACTCATGAAAACCCAAGAAATAAATAGGGTGCGGTTGGTAATTAAAATATTGTTTCAAACCGTAGACTAGATAATTGATTTTGCAACAGAGTTACGGTTCCTAAAAGAAGCACAATTACCAACCGTAACTCTGTAGAAATTGCATATATCAGAGTTACGGTTCCTTACAGAAACACAATTACCAACCGTAACTCTGTAGAAATTGCATATACCAGAGTTACGGTTCCTTACCGAAGCACAATTACCGATCGTAACTCTGCAAAATTTATTTATACCAGAGTTACGGTTAGTTATAGTTATAGTTACCAACCGTACAAATGAGTTCTCTAAATATGGAAGTTACAGAGTAATGTACGGTTTGTATATTTGCTTCATTACAAACCGTAACTATCATACGGTTTCTTAAAAATTTGTTGTTATCAACCGTAACAAGCGTACGGTTTTCAGTTTGCTTTTGTTACCAACCGTATCACATATAATAACTTCAAAAAATCTCAATTTTAATTCATTCCTAGTAACTAAACACACAGTACATAACATGTTAATTCATTCCAAGTAATTCATAAGCTAAAATCCATAACCACACAATTAATAACATGTTCGTGATAATATCCATAAGCTAAAAACTAACCACACAACCATTAGTTCTTGATAATATCCATAAACTAAAAACAACCACACAAAGCTAAGAAATAAGAAGTTGTCCTGCTATCAAATGTCACATAACCATAATTAACCACGAGGACCACGACCTCTTTTGTTGGTAGTACCACCACCACGAGTGCGAGGGCCATCACGGCGACCACCGCGACCACGACCACCTCTTTGGCTAGTACCCACACCATGCACATCCTCTTCCAAAGGCGTCTCTTCGCTGCTAGATGACGGCTGACTATGGCTAGTACTCGCACCTCCAATGGACATTCTGCCCCTCTTTAAGCCTCTTTCTTCGGTGACCAACCCCTCATACAATTCTTTCCCCGGTTGGATCATGCATGTTCCTTATTTGCTCTTGTAAGGTCCTTTGTTGAGGAGCGTTAATCACACCATTAGCACGGATGCATGAAGTCATACTATTTGCCAACTGTTGTCCTCGCTCTTTCTATTAACACATTAAAAAGAGTCTTAAGAGATTATTCCATAACCCAAGAAATATAAATTAGAAGTAAATTCCAAGTCATGAGGATAACAAAGTTACGTACCATCATGAAATGTAGTTTCCTCCAAGTCATACCAAATAGTCCCTTTGTCTCTTTGCTCTCCTCGGCAGCCTTCCTTTTTTCTATTGCCTTTTGAATAAGTGGCTGGGCCTCCGGATCATTATTAATCACATGTGGATGACCAAAATGATAATACCAATCTATGTAATCATCAACAACTTCTTTCGTGGTTACTAGCCGTTGCCTCTCCCGCTTGGAGTTGGTATTGTTGTTGATGACGGTTGTTCCAAACATCAATCGTCGGAGTTGGGCGGTAGTTGAGTACAATGGTGGGGCCTCTTGTCTCGGATCCATCCTTGGATAATTTGAAGTTTTCCTTAACGACCTTTTCTTGAATATGAGCAATTTGGCGTAGAGTTCGACGAGGATTGGTCATAACATAACCTGTGGCATGATACAATGGTCCGTTGTAGCCTGAGATATGTGTGAACTGACGAACATCAACTCCATTTTGAATCCTCAAATAAGGGTCAAAGATAACATCTTCAACAGTGAAAGCATCTATTTCCTGCCTCACTTCAATGAGCCTCTTTTCTTTGTTCCTTTTTTGTCTACCGGTGAACATAAACTTCTTTCCTGTAGGTCTATCGTCATCTTCTTCCCGTTCGATAGGAGGTCTCAAGCTCGGAAAGTGGTCATACACCCATGCCTAGAAAAATATAAAACACACATGAATACAAAAGATAAATATAACAAACAATCATAAAATAAAAAAAAAATGATAAAATGTAACCAAACTTACCATTAGAAGCGCAACATTCCCAAAGAATTTCGGTAGCTCCAGCCCTCGAGGCCTTTCTTAGACTTTCAAGTAGATATGCAAGCGTGGCGGTGCCCCACGAATACTCTACTCTCTCGTCTTCTTCAAATCCTTCAACAATTGTAGGTAATGGACATTCACCCTATTTCCCGAGTTATCGGGCATGAATACTGGTCCCAATAGAATACAACAAATATGCTTGGGTCGTACGCCTAGCCCTTGTGTCATCTATCACCTCACCGCCAATTGCTTTTTGAGGGTGTCTCCAAACTTCGTCCTCAAATTTTTCAACAACAACTTCTTTACCTTGTTAATCTTGTTTGGTTCCAAGGGTCATAACCACCACCAACATAAACTCCATCTCGGTCTCGTCTTTACCCCACCCAAGTGTTTCTTCAACAAGGTCAGAAGATCGGTCCAAGACATGTTGTTATCAAAACCTTCATACACGATTTTCCTTCAACTTCCAAGTCAAGAATTTGCTTCACATCGTCCGATATTATTGTCATCTCTCCAAATGGGAGATGAAAAGTATCGTTTTCACCAATATCGCTCCCCGAAGGCGTATACCATTATACTATCATACTCCGATTGGGTATTCGAAATTCCAGACCTAATCCTGATATTGAAACTAGAGTACGAACATCACCACATTCGTCACCTAAATGCCAATGACTAGATCTTTGATGCTTGACCAATTTGATTGCCCTTGCATGATCCTTAAAAACAATACAAACATATTTTGTTAAACTGAGATTAATGAAAACGAAATAACTTAAAACAAAACAATGTGTTAAGAGAAACATACCCTGGTCTCACAGACTTTTGCGGCCCAGGAATTGGTATAACCAAATAAGATTGAGGACTTATCTGGTGCCTCGCCCCAAGGTCTTTTATTCTTCTTCCTTGGCAACAACAGGTCTTTTCCTTTAGGAATATGCAACCCTTTTGGTGCGGGTTCCTTTCTCGGCTTCTTTTCTTTCCTTGGTTTAGCTGGAGCTGGAGTTGTAGCTACAACAATTTCTTTCCCCTTGTTTTGTACTCCTTCTTCATCATTTGCTTCCTCTTCCTCATCTTCATCATTTTCTTCCTCTTCCTCATCTTCACCATTTCCTTCTTCATCCTCCTCTTCTTCGCCATTTCCTTCTTCATCCTCCTCTTCTTCGCCATTGGATTCATCAGGATTTTCTTCCTCTTCATTATCATCAGCTTCTTCCAGGTTCTTTTCAACTCCTACCTCTTCGATTTCTTGTTCATTAGGTTCAGCTTCTTCAAGGTTCTTTTCAACTCCTACGTCTTCAATTTCTTGATCATTAGGTTCAGCTCCTTTTAATTCAACCCCAGAGTTACCTACAGATGGTTCTCTAAGCCTAATCTCAAATTGATTCTTATTCTTCTTCGCATTCTTGGGGACACCTCTATAATCTACCCCTAAATGCTTGTCACCGCGAGGGGTGGGTGTATGATCAACCGGAGTTAAGTTATTCCCTCTCTTTTTCTTCACCCTATCAGGATTCCTACACAAGTAATAATTTGAATGAATTCCTAAGGGTTGAACAAACAAAATATAACAAACAAACCAAAAAATGTGACCAAAATAATATACGGTTTCTAACTTTACAATCGTGTCAAACCGTATCTTGGATACGGTTCGTAACTAAATAATGAAACAACCCGTATATCAAATCGGTTGGTAACTTTCTTATCGTTATCAACCGAAACAATACTTGACAAAAGGTTTTCAAACACATGATAATATACGGTTACAAATGTACACAATTATGAACCGTACCTAATACACGGTTGGTAACTAACATACAAATAGGCACCGTATGCAAATAATATAACATGCAGAGAAAAAATCGGTTGGTAACTTTCTTATCGTTATCAACCGTACCAATACTCGACAAAAGGTTTTCAAACACATGATAATATACGGTTACAAATGTACACAATTACGAACCGTACCTAATACACGGTTGGTAACTAACATACAAATAGGCACCGTAAGCAAAAAAATTAACATGCAGAGAAAAAAATCGGTTCGTAATTCCGTGGAAATTAGCAACCGTAACTGGCAAAAAATTCTGAAACCTAAGAACATACGTTTGGTATTTCAACAAATTTCAATTGTTACAAACCGTATGAGCATCAAAAGCTTCAAATACGGTTCATAATGGAACTAATTGCAACCGTAACTAACAAAAACCCAGGATATGGAAACTTGATTTTTCACCTAAAACCCTAATTTTTGATAGAAATTGAAATTAAAACGAACAAATTAAACTAAACCCTAAATGGGTTCCGCAAAACATACCTCATGTATGTCATTCCACCTAATTTCTCCTTTTGGAGGGGTTTGGAGTTGAGATTTTTGTTCTTCACCTAATGGAACATTTGCTTGATTAGAATCGCTACAATCTTCGTCAACTTTCTTCTTATTCGTCATCTATAATGTAGACTTCAATCAACGATTATCAATTTTGCGAATCGCCGATTAATCGAAGTGGAGAAGATGAAAGAATGGTGCTTACGGTTACAATGGAAGTGGAGAAGATGAAACAAAAAGAAAAACTGATTTTGATTCTTCTCATAATTAAGTTTATATGATGGAGGATAATTCAGTCTTTTCAATGAAAAAAGCAAGGGTAAATTAGACCATTTGAGGTGAAAAGGGTAATTTAGTCAAAATACACCCCCTATAGGACACCCCCTATCCAATAAGAGGGACATTGCTATCACACTTGCCGCCCCTCTACCATTTCATGCCGCCCCTTTACCAAGCTTGTTTTTTTAGGTTGTAATTACTGATTAATTTAAATACTTTCAAGAGACGCATTTTTATAGTATCACATTTATGTCTATATTGACTATATTGCTCGAAAGACATCTCTCCTTGGAAAAAGACATTGGTACATGATCGTTACCCAGATCAACACGTGTCTAAATTCTAGCCCACCATTCTTAAAATCCCTTTTATGTATTTTTGTTGTCTTATATGATTGACAATTTAGTCAATCATCCTTTGACTGGTGGACCATTTTAATTTTTGTTGTTTAATGCAGGAATCAGGTAAGTACAGAAGTTTGATCAGGCAACATATAGATATGGAAACTATTCGAACAAGATCGAAACAAGGTCGCTACAGTGGTAGCTGCAGCCAAAAATTCTTCAGAGATTTATTACTTCTCTTCAATAACACTATTGCTTTTTACCCCAAAACTTCATCAGAATCAGTTGCAGCTAATGAATTACGAGGATTGGTTAGCAAAGAAATGTTGTCAAGATCGCCAGGGTCTTCATCATCTCGGAGCCAAAACAACCCCTCACCTGGAGATCCTACTCCAGCAAAACTACAGCAATCAACACCGCTAATGCCTAAACCCGATCCTGAACTTTCAGATTCTCTAATACCAAAATCAAAACCAGTTGGTGTAATCTTTGCTTGTCGAAAACGCAGCTCAATCTCTGCGAAAGCTGCAAACAGTTCTAAACCAGTTGAATTCAAAGGATCGGATCAGAATGTTGATGAGGAGAAACCAGTTCTGGAAAAGAAACGGAAGGAAAATTCTTCTGCAGTGGAAGAACAAATCGTGTTTAGTAAACGAAAAGGAGAAAGGTCTGCTTCTGGGATGAGGAGTTCAATATCGAACCGTAATAACAACACTAACAAAAATAGTCCAAAGAATTCCAATACCAACCTAAACCTGGATCCAAGTTCAGCTCGGACTTCAGCCAAGGGTGGCAGTGGTGGTGGAGACGATACTAATTCAGAGACAAGGACAGAGAAAGACAAAAAGAATAACAGTAACAACGCCTCAACGGCGTTGACAAATACAGTAGCTAAGAAGAGAAGTGCGGCAAACTTCTTGAATAGAATGAAGACGACTTCTAGTTCGTCCAACAATGGTAAGTTGTTAGAGACGTTAAAGAATTCTTCTTCGGGGAACAACTCCAATTCTACCAAAGGAGACAAAGGGTGGAGTAATAAGGAGGAAAAGTATCGAGGTAGAGGTAGTGGTAGTAAAAAAGATGAACAAGTTACAAAGCAGAGTTCATCTAAAAGACAAGCTGCTCAAGCAAGCAGTCCACCTAAGAGAAGTGTCGGAAGACCACCAAAGAAAGCACCACCACCACCGCCGCCATCATCTTCAAAGAGGACAAGAGAAAGAGAGAAAGAGGTTGAACCAGAGGCTAGACAGCCAAGGAAACGAACAAGGAGATGAAGAAGAAAACGTAATGTAGTGGTGGTAGTCACTGTATATTATGTAGTATTTTGTAGCGATTTATTTTTTGGATTCCCTTCATATTCAAATATTAAATATTTATAGCTTCGATTTTGGGTTTGTTTTCCACTTAGAAATACTTCATCTAAGGCTTAGTCCTATGGGCTAGATATTTAGCTGCTAGATTGGCCATCCACATCAGATAGGGAAACCTCCTAACCCTTATGGGATGGCCAATCTAGCAGTGAAACGCCTAACAATTCGGCGTTAAAAGCCTAATAATAGAGCGTTTGAAGAATGCCGAACCAAACGGCGTTTGACCTTATTCTTTATTCACCAACGAATTAATAAATGATCATAAGTGGAAAGGTGGGGTTTCACTGCTCAATGACCAAATCATCTTTTAAAGTTCATGATGGTGTCATTTTGCAAGTCTATCACTGATGTGTCGTGATAGTAGTACCAATCTGATGCATTTTATTTAGTGCGATTAATCTAGGAAATGATGCAAATTTGGACCCAACTTCATTAAGAATAATATTCTTTCATCTCCTTTCTTTTGATTCATCAACACACACGTATTTACCAACGCCGAACCAAGCGGCGTCCGTACCAGCGCCTACCAATTCTGCGTTATTCTCTTGAATATTCGCATAATGCCGAATAATCCAGCGTTTGTGTCACTTTTTGAGCGCCGAACGGTTCAGCGTTTCAATCTCGCCGATAGTGCGACTGCGAGGAGAGAGAAGTAGCCAGATTGAGTGTTAACTTTTTCCAACACTTTTTTCTTGATTTGCAACACTTTTTGGCCAATCTAGCACTCCAATCTAGCCCATAGGGGTTAGCCTTATGAATAATCGTTCTTTCCATCATAGTGTCTTTTGTGCCTGTGGTGTGCATATTCAGATATTCTTATCATACAAGTGAAAGACGCCACATCCCACCTCCAATGAGTCAAAGCCACGATCTTGCTTACATCCATGTAAGAATGTTGTTTCACAAAAATAAATTAAAAAGAAAAAATGTTGTTTCACAGGCCTGTGATCATGTTAATGCAAATGTTTTAATTGGCATAATTGCACAGATGACAAGTTTGCCGCCTGAACTTGCCAAAGATGACAAGTCAGGATGACAATGGCAATTGGTAACTGTCATGTTTATAGACTGTTAAAGATGGCAAAATGAAAAAGACAACAAAGTACAACATGATGGTTTCGTCAACCTTCGGCAAGCCCTGAACTTCTCTTCCTACCACAGCCTACAAGAAGTTTACATGAAAGGTTGATGAGAGAGAGAGAGAGGAGGGCATGAGTGATGAGCAGGATATGGAAACTCTTCTATTTATGCATTATTTCAAAGTTGAAAACAATTTGGATAGAATCCCCCACTTACCCATGATTTAGTAACATCCAAGTCAGTAACTGAGACATCCCAAGATGAATAAACACCCGAGAACAGTAAATCGCAGGATGTGTTATCCGCAGCGCTGTCAGGAACTGCAAAAACACAACCATGTTTGAAGAAAATATAGTTGTTTTATCTTGCCAAATCTAGTTACATAGCAAACGTAAGCAAGGGAGGTGAAAAGCCTACAGATAAACGGCCCGATCCAAAATCTAAATAAGGTCGGTAGGAGGTTGCCATTCTCGATGCCATTCTTGTCACTGCGTGCACTATACTGACACGAATCATTCTTTTACTTTCATACCTGTTACATTTTGTTTTACAAAGGTTAGGATCCTTCAGTAGAAGCATAAAATTGTTTGCATTTTCGAGGGAAATTCACTAGGAAAACAAATTTTATAAAATGCAACTCGGATTACATTTAGGCTATGCTATTTTAAGAATTTATTCATCACATGGGCACTTAGAGGCAAACGAGACTCATAAAACTGTATTTATACCGTTTCAGTGAAGCAGCGATATCTTCATAGGTTGGATGATCAGGGCTTCTCTTTACAACCTCCTCCAACTCAAGTAGAAGGCGGTAACAATCCTGTACATGTTTAAGTTATTATCTGTTCTTATCTATAACATTTTACAAATTCTTTTTGTTACTAATATCACTTACCTCGATTGCCATACAACCACCCTGGCCAAGATTTGGCTGCATTGCATGTGCAGCATCACCTAAAAGGGTTACACGCCCTTTGCTCCAAGTATATAGCATGTCTCTATCATATAGGTCTCTACGTATAATCATATGCTCTGGAGTTTCTGAGATTAGAGTAACCACTTCACTGCACCATTTTCCAAACAGTTCCAGAAGCCTCTTCTTTTTACCTGCAGAATTCAAGCCAATAAGCTCTAGTTATCCAGTACTCGTGGCTTCCACATTGAATCCTGATATCATGGATTACAAACACTGCAGTTGCATTATACATAAAAGGAAGGAGCTTGCCTCCAGGGGGATCAGTATTTCCGGGAAGTTCCTTATGGAACCCGTACCATTGCATCTTCCCGCCTCCAACATCCGTAGCAGCAAAGTACTGATTGAAGCCTAAGAACACACGGTACCTTGAACATAAAACAAAATTATCAACACAAGCAGTTACGAAGATTGCAAATTATGAGGACATTTTTTAGCATTACAACTCACATACCCAACTGTGTTGATATATGGTGGTACGTAGTCTGTCAATCCACTATAGCATGTATATTCTGAATATTGCGCTTCTTTGAAACCAAATAATTTTGAGCGCACCTAGAAACAATCCACCATCATAATTAGAATTATCATAGTATGCATTAAGTCTCATGTATCATAATTAGAAGAGATTATACCTTTGACCATATTCCGTCCGCCCCAACTAAAATGTCACCTTCAAACTTCCTTCCATCTTCAAGGATTACAGTAACCTAATGATCAAAAGGAAATCTGTCAGGCCGATGAGTTACTATAGAAGAATAGCATTTTTGCAAGGATGGAGTACAGAGGTCTGACCTTGTCAGGATCTTCTACAAAGTCCACAACTTTAGATTTGTTATGCACTATATCTATACCTACTGCCTTCACTAATATATCTTGCAGTGTTATCCTAGAAATGACCTGTGTAACAGGAAGTCCCTTTTCGACAGCAGGAGTCAGAAAATCATAGGTAGTAAACCTGAAGCGAAAAAGAAAATGAAAATTCGAAGCAAGCAAATGCTGGTTTACCAGGACTGCCAGTTAAAGTGTCAATCCAAAGTAAGTTTATTTTTGAATTACCAATTCGATAATAATATAATGAACACAAGATTAACGAAGTTATTCAGCTTAAGAAAGTTTAAGGGATAGCAATAAACCATTCACCGGTAGCGCCATCTGCGAGTCCATTGATCCGATCACCAGTAACACAACCAGCTTCAATAATTTCCATAGCAACATCTCTATCAATAGCTTCTAATACTGCTAATGCATTACTCTGAAGCTGAATTGGTCCCCTGTACCTACCCTCACCTCTAATTGCACTCAAATTTTTCTCAAAAACCTTTACTTCAAATCCTCGATTTTTCGCAGCTAGAGCAAGTACTAGTCCTCCAACACCTCCTCCTGCTATCAAAACCCTGAGTTTCTTCTTTTCCTTGTTCTTCTTTTCTTCTAAACTCTGACAACATTGACCATTTATTCTTGAAGTGAAAAGCTTGTTTAAAAATTCAGGAAGCTTGATGGAATTATGATTTGATTTCCAAAAATAAAATCTTTCAACAGCAGCCATGGATGAAGAATTACTTGGAAAAAAGTGGGTTTGTCATGAATTTACTAACCAGTTCATCACCCTGTACTTAGCACTTACAAGCTCTCGGTTTCATTGCTGTCATGAGTAGAGTTTGACAAGCGTCAAGAAAATCCAAGAGAATCCCAGGCCAACTTGAGTAAAAACATGACAACTGATGCATGCAGTTCCAAGACAATTCCAAATCTGTGTTCAAATTTCTTTTGTTTTTGGTTTTTTTGGCATTTCTATTGACGGAACTGCCGTTAGTCTTGCTTGATATAGTTGAATTGAATTCTAGAGAGTCAAACCATTCCACCTCTTCTAATTTCATTTAGAAATTGTGTAGTTTTCCTTCCTAAGGGTTCTGATTACAAGTTCAGAATCTCCCTTAAATACATAATTGTTCTTGATTGCCATCCAAATTGCAAGGAAGCAACCCATTGCTTCAGCCCCTGAAGGATTGATCTGATTAGTATTACTAGGCAGACACACAAAAAGAAAAAAAACAACAACTAGATATTCAGTAGCCTTCATCATGTAAGGAGTAAGGTACTACCTTTCATTATCATTAGATTAAATGATGGAAATAAGAATCGGGTTGAAAAGGAAAAGGATATGGAAAAGAATATTGTTCATTTTTCTAATATTTTTAATTCCTCTTATTGACACAGCCAGCCTGGGTTGCACAGACGCGGACGCGTAAACACGGACACAACACAACGCGGATGCGGACACTACAAAATTCTCAAAAAATTAGGACGCGGACACGTATATACATATTTTATTTATATATTATTAATATATATAATTATGTATTTATACAACAAAGTCTAGTGTTTCGATCCTAAAAATTAAAAAATAATGCTACATGTGTATAAATTTCAAAAAAAAATGAGAGATTGTTTGTTTATACACACCGAAGGTCAAGCAATCAATCACTATTAAACACATGGCACAATCGAAATGCATTCTTAGAACAACACATGCCCAACCAAGGGTATATGTGATGTCATTTCAAATTACAAAACCCTAATAAAGACTTAAATGATTGATCTAAATGTTTGTCTTTCTTCGTTTAGCTAATAATAGTAAAAATAAAGGAAAAAGTTTTTAAATGAAAAATGAAAAAAAAATGCTTCAAACTCGAGTCATCGGTGCGTCCAAATAAGACGCGCGCGGGACGCGCATATTGGTGCGTCGGACACGCGTCGTGTCAGCGTCCAACGCTCGTCTTGTGTCCGACGCGAGTCGGACGCGGACACGACACAAAAAACGGAGCGTTCGTGCAATCCAGCAGCCAGATGAAGATTAAATAGTAAAACTGAAAGTGATACACTTAACGATAATTTCTCCCCATATTCATCCTGAAAGGGGAATGTCTCAGGGATCGTCAATGGGTAAAGTGGGGCCCATCCATCTATTAGAGGCGGGATTTTTGGTCGGTGAAGCTAGTATTTTCCATATTTAACTGTATTTGGGTCAACTGTAACAGTTGATCCCTCTTGAGTGTGTCAAATGTAATAGTTGTGTCCATATGAGTCTGCCCTCAGTGAGTATTCGTGTGTCATTAGTTTGTTTCATCTGTACAGTGAGCTGTTATGACAGGTTGTCTGTCACATAGAGTGTGTGAGTCTTCTGTGTATGTATATAGGAGAGTCTGTCCTCTTTTTACCTTGTAATAAGATTTATTCATCTTCTTAGTAATAGAAAGATTAGTTTACACCATTGATGCTCTGTTATCATGGTATCAGATAGGTTAGGGTGATTTCATCTCATCTTCGATCTTGATCTCTTTTTTCATATGTTCTTCATCATCATCATCAGATTATTCTACAGAGTATTAGTGTTTCTGTTACGAGAAGATTGTTCTCATATGAAATCTTGACTTCATTTCAAGATTTTCGTTCTAAAACTTCTCAGATCTACTTTCTTTTTGTAGATTATTGTTACTTTGATCTCTAATTTTGATATCTTTTTTTTGTGTTTGTCTCACAATTTTCATCTTTCAATCTTATTTTCTTGATTCAAGAATTCCTTGATACAACAATCACGGAAAATCCTACAACTTCTTTTTTTTTCTCGTGTTTCATTAAATCATCTTCAACATTTTGTAACTATCAAACTTAAAGAAGATAATTTCATTACATGGAAGAATTTTCTCAAACCTATTATTCAAAGATATAAGCTAATGTGGTTTCTCGATGGTTCTTATGAGTGTCCAGCAAAATTTACATCACCAATAAATGAACGCAATGGAGTCGAGAATCCAAATTACTTAGATTGGATAGATGAAGATGCATATATCATCATGATTCATGTGGCTTAATTCAACAATTTCTGATACATTCATTGCATACTTCTCCAGATCTACTACTTCTCATCAACTATGGAGAAGTATTGAGGAAATATTTGCAAGATCTTCATCTACACATTCAATTCAACTACGTACCAAACTCTTATCTCTCACTCAAGGTAACAAATCTATTCCTGCCCTCATTAATAAAATTAGAGGATTATCGGATGAGTTAGCTGCAGATGGAGAGGTAATATCTGATAAAGAACTTGTAGTAATTACCTTGAAAGCTCTCAATTCTGATTACATTCCATTTACTACATCTACGCGTCATCGAAATCCACATGTTACTTGTATTGAGTTACACAATAATCTGTCAAGTGAGGGGCGGTAGTTTCTAAAAGGATCTAATCCATTAAAGTTAATGCTGACACAAAGGCATTTATGGCTAGCTCTTCTAGAGATTCATCCAACAATAATTACAGTTGATATTATAGAGGAAAGCCTTCAGGTGGAAGATATCCAAATCCTGCATTGTTCAGTAGAAACTCATCTGACAGAGGCTACACTAAAACTGAAAGACCAGTGTATCAGATATGTCACATTGCACCAATCAAGGAAGAACTCCTCTTGCAAATCTCAGTGAAATGTTAGCAGCTGTTGATATTTTTGATGATGAAAAATGGATATGTGATAGTGGTGCTAATTCATACATTGCTACCTCTTCTACTTCAGTACAAGAACTTACACCTTATGATGGTTCTGAGGTTATCAAACAGCCAATGGTGAAGGTATGATTATAACTCACAAAAGTAACTTTAGTAGAACTGTTAATGGTCATTCTTTTACTCTAAATGATATCCTTGTGTTGATGGTGGATTTTTGACGAGGACAAAAATTATAAAATGCCAAGTTTTATATGTTTCTGACCCGACTTCAGACGAATATATGAAATTCATATTTTATAATTTGGACATGAAAGCTCATGTTACAACGATTTCCGGATGATCATGTGAACTCATCAAAACCTAAATATATTATGAAAATATTGGGGCCTTCCCGGATGAGCTCTCGATATTCCATATATTTCTATGTACTGCCCGACTCAATATTTCTATATAGAATCGAAAACGATTGGATGGCTCCTAGAAAGATTGTCTGCTAGTATAGAGCGATAACGTCTTCAGGATGTCGCAATGTTCCCTGGCTATATAAAATACATGTGTATCAGATCTTAATGATTGGACGACTCCTAGACAGATTTCGTATAGAGCGATAACGTCCTCAGGATGTCGCATCGTTCCCTAATTATACAAAATAAATGTTCAGAACGAGTACGATGCTTCCACTATCTCATACCTCGGTTCTCGAATAAATATAATGCTCCTAGACAAAGTGTCTGCTAGTATAGAGCCATCAATTAATTAATTCTAGTGCAGTATTCATCAATTGAATTCATATAAAATAATCTATTTTTATCATAATATCTTCTTACTTCAATTCACAGATTTTCTCAGCTTAATTCCATGGATTAGTAATAAATATTCACTTTTCGAGCATATGGGCCACCACCTAATAAGCCCCGGGAAAATGGTGTGGGTGTACTTAACAATAATACACGAACTAGCACCTAAAAATATGGTCGAACGAGGAAATATGAAGAGCTAAGGAAAGTAGAAAAATAATAATAAAAAATAGGGAAGAGGCATCACGGGACAGGGCCCGCCGACGGGACGACCATGCCACGTACGTGACCAGTCCCACGCTTCTCCAATTTTTTATTTTATTGTTATTATTATTATTTCCCTCATCTCTTGAAACTCTCTCATTCATGCAAAATTCCTAGTTTTTCATATTTTTTCCAAATATTGCTCAGCTCTCCAAAAAAGCATAGTCCCACGACTATTAGGTCCTTTTACAAATAATTTCAAAATAACATTATTTTAATATTCTAAATATTGGATGTGTGAGTAAAAAACCCTAGTTGCTCATTCAAGCAAAATTAAGAATTTCAGTCAAGATCAAACTCTTCTGAAAATCCAAAATATTGCACAAACGTCCAAAACACCTAAAACTTTGAGGAAAGGATGCGCGAGGGACACGGTGGCCCGTTCACCACCATGACGGACCTGGTCAGTCCCTTGGCCATCATATCCCACGTCTCTTCATTATTATTTAAATAATAATTCATATCTTTCATAATTCTCCAATAATGAATCCTCGTTCATGGACATTTCTCCACACGCTCGGACGTCCATCCACCCCCAATGGTCGTCTCTCATGCTCATTGGTTGGTCGATATTCCTTGACCCATATTGGACGACTCTCCATCTTCTGGATTCAGGGTTCTCCAAAATCAGGGTTTCAAATTTACGATAATTCGATAAACATCAATAACTTTTATATTGATCCAACAATCAATATTTTTAATTAATTTAAATGTTCGGTCCCGCTACCAAAATTTTGATTGCTCGACCGTACGAGAGCACCATCATTTGGATGGCCATCCACTTGTCCGATTATCCAATGTTTCATTGGACGTCCATCGATCATCCAATTGGACGTATGATCGTCTAATATTCACTAATACTCTAATCTCTACTTTGTCATTCGACAATTTATGACATAATAGATCAGGAATGAGAACTATGCATAACTCATAACTAAGCAACATCTGATTTCCTGTCAAATGCTCGACATATAAGAATAAGTAAATGATTGAGAAATCTCATCGGACGCTCCTTGATCCAAATTATCATAACATCATTATTACCTCAACTGGTAAAATGATAGATCAAAATTTATCAGACTCAACGTTTGTGCATTATCCTGTCCCAGCAGACACCTTATGCTCAATTCATGAGTCTCAGAGAACACCACGTTCATCCATTATGCTCAACTCATCAAGGTTAAGACTCATGGTATAGCCAGGTTAACAATTGACCAACTAAATACATGTTTGCCTTGCAGACTCCACATTCATGAGACATCAGTCATATCACTTGGGGGATACTCACTAGGGTTTTGGTTTGGCGGTCTACGGCACATGTGTACACACACGATGAAAAATGTGAGTAAGTTGTGAAAGCAGCTGAAGGAGTTAACAAAGTAGAGGATGGACAATCAACCAATTCTCCCACGCATGTGGAACTGGTTTAACCACGATTTCCCACTTCCCACTCTTCCACTCCTCTGCAACCGTCACACTTACTGGGATCAATGTGTTTACTATTCCTGCAATATAAATAAGTTCATGAATCCATGATTGAACAAGAGAACAAAACTGAGGTTATCAGAACTTAATCAGAATCATCGTATCTAAACTTATCTGAACTCAACAGTTCACAAAGTTACAGAAGTCTCCAACACATCCACAATCCTTCTATCCTCATTTATCTCACACACTTCTCAGCTTCCCTTCTACAGATCGACCCTCATTCATCTTTGTAACCGAATTAACTATGGAACGAACTTTTTCTTGGTTTAGTCCGGAGTCTTACAGATTGATCTTTCGAACTCAAAGCACTCCCGTGCAGTGCATCTGTTTGCTAAAGGTTTAGGCAATTTTCTCGATCGATGAACCGCTCGTCTCTCCACTCTTCCTAAAAAAATTAGCAAATCGTTTTCACCCATAAACACCTTGTAGTTCCTCAAGCATCTCATAATCTTTTATCAGTTCATAAATTCACCTTTGATAATAATTGCTCATTAACTCTTAATTCAAATGGTTTATCTGTGAAGGATCTGACCTCTGGGAAGATGCTATTCCAAGGTCCACATAAAAATGGGTTGTATCCTATCAACTTTAACACCCCCACTCATGCTTTAAACACTACAATAACTGACAATGTTCTTCTAAACAGAAGATTTGGTCATCCCTCATTTCAGATACTTCAAGAAATATGTAACCTACATCTTAAGAATGTTTCCAACAAGCCATTTACATGTAATGAATGCAAAGCTTGTAGAAGTCACAAACTTCATTTTCAAATGTCTGGTAATGTTTCGCAACAACCTCTGGAGTTGTTACTGTTAGAGCATAGCTCGATTGAACTCGCAAGCGTTGCTATCTCAATCTTGTTTGTCAATGTTAGTGATCAAAACTTTAAGTCTTAATTTCTAGTCTACCTACAAATGGCTCGGACTATGATAGATTTTGTAGTTGAGCATTAGACTTCACGACGTTCATCATTGAAGACAAAGAACTACTAAGGAGAGCTTGTGGAACTTCATCAACAAAAAGGTATGTGGAGACTGAAACTCATCTATCACTTGGAAAGTCTATTTCTACTCTATCTCCTATATTGAGACATAAGTCGTGTTACGATATAGTTTTCTATTATACACATTTGAGATTTCGAGCTGAGTTTAACTCGCTTACGTATTTCTCGGAATATGTGTTAGCAAGCTATCGCTTCGACCAAGTTCATCTTATATTCTTGAAGAAAGTCAAAAGATGATCATGTGAAAATTTCCGAGTAACATCTTACATGGTTTGTGTGATACAATCATTTGGTGTAGACTTAAAATGTTTCGTTATGATTATTTCAATATCTTGAAAATTGCTTTGATGATAATAGTATGTGAAAATGGCTATTGTCATCCTCTAAGAAAGTTTCAATGATTGAAATAAGAGTCTAGAACACTTAACCATTATTGGATTGTGACATGTTGTGTACTCTTGCACATATGTTATCCATGTCCGGGAACCATAGTATGCGTACACGTATGCATACATGTTGGTTTGAGAAGTCTGGGTACCTAAGTATGCGCACCCGTATGCGTACTGGCGTAAGGTTCATGTCCGAGATTTTCTGTAGGGATTGGAGGTATATGACCCGTTCGCGTACTGAAGAAACCCAAACTCAGTCCAGGTATTTCAAGTATGCGTACATGTTTGCATACTTGAAGGTTAAAGCTCTAAAATCGGTTTTGTACATGAACTAATACATTTATATATTAAGGAATGCATTCTTTGCAAACCGTGGATATAATGCTCATGAATTGATTCGAGTGAGTCAAACCGATTTTGCTTCAATTGTGTTCTTGTATACTTCTATGAGAATATAGCAATTGAACAACTCTTTAACTAGTTTCATTTGAGTTATTTGAACTAGTTATGGTTAAGATGAATAAGGTTGATATGAGAGTGTTCATATGGCTAATCTTGGTTAACTATTGTTGAGCCAACATGGTTTACACATTTAGGTACGACTATATAAACCTAGATGAAGGTACATTTCATTTGTGTGTAACAAGCTAAGTTCGATCTAACGGTTGAAAGATATTAGCTTGAATCTAATCAGGTTTTCATCTAACGGTGAATATTGAATGCTTTGTTACCAAGGTAACTTAGATTGCAAACCCTGATTTCAAAACTATATAAAGGAAAACTCTAGCAACTGGGAAACCTAATTCCCACACCTCCTATGTGATACTAGTTATATAAGCTAGAGTCGATTCTCCTTTAACCTTAGGTTTTTTATGAAACCCTGTAGGTTAACGACTTAAAGACTTCATTGGGATTGTGAAGCCAGACCCAACTATTTTCTCTATAGTTGCATGATCCGATCTTGCATCTTCTATCGTGTTTGAGTACTATCTTCTTTAAGATTGGCTCGAGATTTATTCTCCGATAGGCAAGATAAAAAGTAGTCACAAAAATCTTCGTCTCATCGTTTGTGATTCCACAATATCTTGTTTCGCTACCATACGATTAAGATTATTGTGAGGTGATTGATATTTCTAGGTTGTTCTTCGGGAATATAAGTCTGGTATATCAATTGGTTCCTGTTTACCTTGATTTATCAAAAGACGAAACAAAACTCGTAGGTATTTCTTTGGGAGACAGATTTATCTATTCCAATAGACTTTTCTATGTGAGACATATTTGTTTATCAAGTCTTCGACTTTGGGTCGTAGCAACTCTTTGTTGTGGGTGAGATTAGCTAAGAGAATCAAGTGCTTAGTATCCTGCTGGGATCAGAGACTTAAGGAGCGCAACTGTACCTTGAATCAGTGTGAGATTGATTAGGGTTCAACTACAGTCCAGTCCTAAGTTCATTAGTACTAGGCTAGTGTCTGTAGCGGCTTAATACAATGTGGTGTTCAAATCTGGACTAGGTCCCGAGATTTTTCTGCATTTGCGGTTTCCTCGTTAACAAAACTTTTGGTGTCTGTGTTGTTTCTTTTCCTCATTATATTTTGTCATATAATTGAAATATCATAGGTTGTGCGTTGTATCGATCAATTGGTAAATCCAACCTTTGTTGTTGATTGAAACTGATTGATACTTGAACATTGGTCTTTGGTATGGTTCAAGTTACTTCTCTTATATTCAATCAGGCTCGCAAATTTCTATTTGCTGATTGCACATTGAATTGACAAAGAGAGATACAAAACTCTTCGATATACTTTTCTCTAAATTGAATCTGACTGTCTAGTTGATTCTCTTGAAAGTATATTGGAGTTTGTCTATTCAGATTGCCAAACGAATTATTAGGTGTGGTTGTTGTACCCCCACTTTTTCAATTGGTATCAGAGCAGGCAAACACGTTAAAGACCTTATAAGTATGTGTTTGTAGCGATCTGAATATGGACAAAAGTGTCATCTCCATAAACGTACCATCAGTCTTCGATGGCTCAAATTACTTATGGTGGAAAATTGTTATGCGTACCTTTCTTCAAGCGCGTGATTTTCAATAATGGGTTTATGTAGTTATTGGATATAATCCTCCGGTTGTTGCAGAAGGCGATGCAACTGTTCCAAAGGATATTGGTGCATACGAACCTGCCGAGATTCTCGCTGCAAAGCAAAATTTTGACGGGTTAAATGCTATCATCCATGCCATTACGCCAGATTTTCAGCACCATGTGACTACGTGCACTCGGTCCAAAGATGCCTGGGATATCTTAAAAACCGTATTTGAAGGAAATATTAGTGAAAAGGAAGCTAGGCTGTAAAACCTAAATTCTGATTGGGAAAACCTTCGTATGGCAGAGGAAGATTCATTTGATGAGTTTAATCAAAAGTGTCTGAAATTATTAATGCATCTTTTGCATTGGGTAAGACTATTCTTGAAAAGGACATTGTGATGAAAATTCTCAGATCGCTGTGTTAGAGCATTGCTCGGTCGAACTCGCATGCGTTGCTATCTCACGCATGTTTGTCAATATTAGTGATCAAAACTATATGTCTTGATTTCTATTTTACTTATGACTAAGTCTCGATCTAGGATAGTCAAGTATAGTTGAGCTCCAGACTCCATGGCGATTATCTTACAAAGACGAAGAACTACTCGAGGAACCAGTGAAACTTCATCCGACTAAAAGGTATGTGGAGACTTGAACTCATCTGTCACTCAAAAGTCTATTCTATCTCCTACTCTTGAGACAATAGTCGTATAAGTATGATAGTTTTCATACATACACATTTGCTATTTCGATTGTTATAACATTACTTCTCTTATATTCAATCAGGCTCGTAAATTTTTATTTGCTGATTGCACATTGAATTGACAAAGAGAGATACAAAACTCTTCGATATACTTTTCTCTAAATTGAGTCTGAATGTCTAGTTGATTCTCTTGAAAGTATATTGGAGTTTGTCTATTCAGATTTCCAAACGAATTGTTGGGTGTGGTTGTTGTACCCCCACTTTTTCAATTGGTATCAGAGCAGGCAAACACGTTAAAGACCTTATAAGTCTGTGTTTGTAGCGATCTGAATATGGACAGAAGTGCCATCTCCATAAACGTACCATCAGTCTTCGATGGCTCAAATTACTTATGGTGGAAAATTGCTATGCGTGCCTTTCTTCAAGCGCGTGATTTTCAATAATGGGTTTATGTAGTTACTGGATATAATCCTCCGGTTGTTGCAGAAGGCGATGCAACTGTTCCAAAGGATATTGGTGCATACGAACCTGCCGAGATTCTCGCTGCAAAGCAAAATTTTGACGGGTTAAATGCTATCATCCATGCCATTACGCCAGATCTTCAGCACCATGTGACTACGTGCACTCGGTCCAAAGATGTCTGGGATATCTTAAAAACCGTATTTGAAAGAAATATTAGTGAAAAGGAAGCTAGGATGCAAAACCTAAATTCTGATTGGGAAAACCTTCGTATGGCAGATGAAGATTCATTTGATGAGTTTAATCAAAAGTGTCTGAAATTGTTAATGCATCTTTTGCATTGGGTAAGACTATTCCTGAAAAGTACATTGTGATGAAAATTCTCAAATCGCTGTGTTAGAGCATTGCTCGGTCGAACTCGCATGCGTTGCTATCTCAAGCATGTTTGTCAATATTAGTGATCAAAGCTATATGTCTTGATTTCTATTTTATTTATGACTAAGTCTCGATCTAGGATAGTCAAGTATAGTTGATCTCCAGACTCCATGGCGATTATCTTACAAAGACGAAGAACTACTCGAGGAACCAGTGGAACTTTATCCGACTAAAAGGTATATGGAGACTTGAACTCATCTGTCACTCAAAAGTCTATTCTATCTCCTACTCTTGAGACAATAGTCGTATAAGTATGATAGTTTTCATACATACACATTTGCTATTTCGATTGTTATAACATTATAGAAGAATATTTCAATGATTGAAATGTAGAGTTGAGATTACCATTTATGGATATAAGCATATATAGTGTGTTCGCACATTAGTGTATAAATCCATGTACCGGAAACCAAGTGCGTGCATATGTGTGCATGTGGTATTGGTGAAGGAGACAGGTTGGGTACGCGTACTGGCGGATGATTTCAACCGAAAATTTCTGCCGAGTTTGTACTTTGTAGTTTGCAAACTAGTAAACCGGTCACCTTAGGTACGCGTACCCACGGAAGTTTTCGAACCGAAAATTTCTGCTAAGTTTGTAAACTCAAATCCGGTAGCTAAGGTACGCATACCCGTACGCGTACCCAAGCTGGTTATTTCTCAAATCGGTAGTTCATGAACTTAAAACAATAAATTATAAGGAATGCAATCTTTGCAAACCGTGGGTATATTGTTCATGAATTGATTCAAATGAATCAAACCGATTTTGTTTCAATTGTGTGTGTGAATAAAGACCTAAGCAATTGAACAACTCTTCAACTAGTTCTTATGAGTCATTTGAACTAGTTATGAGAAAGATGAATACGGTTAATCTCGCAAAATTCGTGTGGCACTACACCAAATTCCCCGGATTAAGAACGGTGCTATCCCTTTCATCTACACCGTATACGCCTAAAATAATATCTCTACGTTCTTTCTATTCTCGAGATGCATCTCGAGATCGACCTTGCGGGAAGCTATCCCGCTCAATCAAAGAGAGCGGCTTCTTTCAACTAATTCATTCTAGGAATTTAGTTTAAGTTAGATCATGCTAAAACCAAAATCTAACGTTCCAAGTTACGTGGTTTGTGTGTTAGTTGATTGTTGTTCCTTGAACCCTTTAGGGAAAGTGGTGGGTCCTTTTCTGAAAGTGGTGGGTCCTTTTTTGAAAGTGATGGGTTCTTTCTAGAATGCTAATCTAACCATTGATTCGATCATCCAACGGTAAAGAAGCCGCTTTTGCGGGAAGCCATCTCGCAAAATTCGTGTGGGATAACATTTGTCTACGGTTAATATGAAAGTGCTCATATGGCTAACCATTGGTTAACTATTTGTGAACCAACTAAGTGTACACGTTTAGGTACGGTTACTCAAACCTAAATGAATACATTTCATTTGTGTGTGACAAGCTAAGTTTCGATCTAACGGTTGAAATATATTAGCTTGTATCTAATCATGTTTTTCATCTAACGGTGAATATTGAATGCTTTGTTACCAAGGTAACTTAGATTTCAAACCTTGTGTAGATGGTTGATTTTCGACAAAGGCTAAAATCGTAAAACCATAATTGTACATGCTCCTGATCCAGTAATCAGATGAGTATTGAGGCTCATGTCTCTCATTGAAGCATGAAAGCTCATGCCACAAGAGTCTTTGACTGAGTATATTGTCTCTCAGAGCATACGTGAATATGCAGTCTCTCAACTGAGGCAACGGCATATCTCATGAATACTGAGCAATTTCAATAATAACTTTTATATAGAATCGAACGATTGGACGGCTCCTGACAAACTTGTGCGCTAGTATAGAGCAATAACGTCTTCAGGATGTAACAATGTTTTCCATGACTATATAAAAGACATGTGTATAGAATCATTATGATTGGAGGGCTCCTAGACAGCTTGCCTGCTAGTATAAAGCGATAATGTCTTCAGGATGCAACAACGTGTTTTCCCTGACTATACTATACATAATAAATATGACGCTTCAACTAACTCATATCACCCAATCCTCTAATAATTAATGCTCCTAGATGGCATGCCTGCTAGTGTAGAGCCATCAATTAATTATTTCTAATCCTTAAATTCATTAACTGAATATTCGGAAATATTCTACGTTCTTCATAATATTCCATTACTTCAATTTGTGGTTCTTCCCAGCAGAATTCCATGAGTTAGTGATAAATATTCAACGTACGGGCATCTGAGCCGCTATCGAGTAAGCCCCGACCAAAATGGTGCAAATGTACTCAGCAATAATGCACTAACGAGCACCTGAATGCACGAACGAGCATTCCAAAATACGAAGGAACGATGAACCTATGCAAAATAGGAAGAAAAATAATAATAAAAAAAATATTAGCTAAGGCGCTAGGGGACTGGGCCACCGGCCGGCCAGTCACGCCGTGGCCAGTCCCACTAATTCTCTATTTTATTATTTTTTTTCCTTGATCTCATGAAAATTCCTTCATTTGAACAAAATTCCTTCGTTTCAAGGAAACTCCTCAGTTTCATGGTGTTTCCTTCACATCAAGTAAATAATAAAAATTAGGAAAGGTGTCGCGGGATCGAGCTCACTAGCCGGCCGGTCATGCCCTAGTTGGGGCCGGTCCCACACCTTGCATTCCTTATTATTTTATTATTATTATTTCCTTCATCCCATGAAATTCCTTGATTTCATGATATTTCCTTCACATCAAGGAAAATATATAAAATTAGGGAAGACTCACGTTACCGGGCCCTAGCCGGCCGACCATGCCCTAGTCGTGGCCGGTCCCACATGCCCATTATTTTATTATTATTAATTATTATGGTTTCCTTCATCTCATGGAAACTCCTTCACTTTAAGGAAAACTCCTTTATTTCAACAAACTCCTTTATTTCATGGTATATCATGAAAATAATATAAAATTAGGAAAAGTGCCATGGACCGGGCTTATTGGTTGGACGGCCATGCCTTGGCCATAGCCGGTCCCACACTTCACGATTCCTTCATTTTAGTATTATTTCCTTCATCTCATGAAGTTTCCTCAGTTTGAGAAAAAACCTTGATTTCTCCATATTTTCTCAAATGATTGCTCAAATGCACGCTAGAAAATATCAAAATTCTCAGGACTGAGACGTGGACACTATGGTGACATGTGCATGTTACCTTGACCAACCAAGGTTGGCTCTTTGGCTTGCAATGAGCCGGTCCCACACGTTCTCACCATTTTGACCTAATTTGTTCACATTAGGTTCAAACTCTTCCAAACAACTTGGAATTTCATAAAACGATCGTCATTCGGTCACGTGACCAACTAGGGACGGTTTCATGACTCATTGGTCAGTACCTTATCTCTTGATAATTAGGTTTTATCACCTAAGGCTCAGACGAGCATTATTTCGCTAAAATGATTAAACCAGCATTTAATCATCCTTTCACCAACTGGTCTTCAAGAGACTTTGGTATTCGCTCACTTGAGCATATGGGCGCTACATGGTCGATCCATCATCCCATGTAGCCGATCCCTCCTCCACTCCGTGGTTGATTTTCAATAAATCATCAACAATTAATCGAAATTAGGGTTTCGAATCCAAGGTTCATAATTCCAGATTCAAACACTAATAATTTTATGTTGATCCCGTAATCAACACTTTAATTATTATACTCGGTGTTGATGGTGGATTTTCATTTAAGGTTAAAATTGTAAAAACCAGAAAATTATGCGCTGACATCTTGTAAAAGATAAGGCCATCAATTAGTGTTGGATACTCCCTCACTTAATTCACCTAGAATGGAGCATGTGGCAACAATCTCATTCTGTGAATACACGAAATTCATCCAGGTTGGAGCATGTAGCAACAATCCCATATACCCTGTGAATTTCTAGCATTATTAATTAATGCACAATCAGCCTTGTATTTCCTGTACTCATTATCAGTGCGGCATGACGACTGAGTGTTGCTCTTACAGAGCAACACGAACCTCCAAGCATTATAATGAAACCATGTACGAAATACCCGTACAGTGACTCTCGGTCTTATACTAGCCCGATTGAGCCCCTCTCGGTATGTTATACTAGCCCGATTGAGCATCCGGATTGACCAGTATCGATCCGGATATGATCACAGATCATCCAACTCCACAAGCATGATTGGATGACCCGGATCAATTCCATCACCCCCAAGCGGTATGGAATATCCACTTTCCGAACCAACGCGGACCCCGCATGGTCGGCCTCCTCTCGAAATTGGCCTAGCTTGCCAAAACGTCCAAACCATAGCAAGATGGGCGGAAAACCCTAAATTAGGGTTTGCGGCATATTACATGTGTCGCAAAACAGTCTCAACCATCCATCTTCGCGGTATAGATGGAGGGTGTAGATGTAGATTCAAAGGGCCCAGAGCATGTCAACACAATCACCGTGGGCCCGCCTACATACCTGACCAATCGGTCAGGACCAACCATGGTTGGTCATCCTGATTTGTACCCCGAATCAAGCATTGACGCACGGCCTTGAAACCCAAAATTAGGGTTTTGAGCATCACGAGCGTCCATCTTCTCCGGCACGAATGGAGGGTCCAAGATTAGATTAAGAAGGTCCGGTCATACCAGCATGACCACCGTGGACCCATCTATCCCCTCACTCGATCGGCCAAGGCATATCATGCCTGGTTGTTCCAAGACGCGCGCCCAAACTAGCGTGGTTACACCTCCCAAATCGCAAACTGATCTCGACCGCTCAACTTCGCCGGACGATTTGGATGGCTCGGATCACGTTTTCATGGGATATTCAGGTATAGGCGTGAACACCAGCCTACCACCTTCACACCAGACCGATCGGCCAAGACCGACCAAAATTGGTCATCTTGGAACGTGCGCCCGAAGTGGGCATGACGCGCGGCTTTTGCGGCACTGGTTTTCTGTCACAAATTGATCTCGACCACTCAACTTCACCGGACGAATTGAGTGAACCAGATCATACTTTCGTGAGGTAATGGGTATAGGCACCTACACCGTCATGCTGTCTACACGCATGTACGATCGGCCTAGCCAAAGTCATATCCCAAGCTTGGATTCGACCAGGCTGAAGAGGGATGCTTGCGCACCTCCTCTAGAAACCCTAATTTCATTAACGGTCGCAGATGAGTGTCTCAAATATCATCTCGTCCGTCCAACTTCACCGGCTTGGTTATACAACCCTGGTCAGGAGTTAATTGGTCAGTGAGACGTCATGGTGATCACCACCCGTCACTCTACCACACCATGATGCGATGACACATAAAATACACATAATACTTCACAAGTATCAACTTCCTGAATAACGCAGTTATTCAATTTAGCATTACATGCTACCTTTTGTGGGTCCCACGATCCACACATTCCAGACATCAATCATGTCACAAACTGGGGGATACATACTGGGTATTGGTCTGGCGGTTTACAGCGTGCAACGCGCCATCACAAGAACGTGTTAGGAAGTCATGGACGGTTAGAGATGACAGGAGAAGTGGGCAAGACTGGTTGTGTAACACCAACACACACCTCCACTACTCCATCACTCCACTTCCTCCACTTCCCACGAGAGACGTGAATAAGGCTCAATGACTTATATAAATAGGTTCTCCTCCCTATTTTCAACACAGGATAAAAACAGGAGACAAGAGAGAAACAACACAAGTCCAGATGAGACAGAAACCAAGTGTTAATACACAACGTATTCAAACACCCAGAGCCTGCTTGCATCAATCGTAAGCCTGCTCACCTTTCTGTTATAAGTCATAAGCAAGCCAACACCTTCACAATCTCAACACCTTCTTCGCTTCCCTCCCTAAGATCAACCCCATCTCCTTCACTTTGTGACCGAAACAAGTCTGGAACGGCCATTTCTTGGTTTAGGCCGGACTTGCACAGATTGATTTCTGAGTCTACAAGCACTCACCGCGCAGTGCATTTGTTTAGGGTTTAGATTCATTCCTCATCCACACACCCCAAATTACCAAATTCAGCAGGAATAGTTTTCACCCATAAACACTCGGTTCAGTTGCCAATATTTTAAATTAATAATTCATCAAATGAGAAATATTTGCTCAGATGAGCAATATTTGCTCAGACTAAGGAATATTGGTTCAACTATCAATATTCAACAATTCATCGAATGAGCAATATTTGCTCACTTAACTATCAACATTTACTCGAGAATTATACCTCTGTCTTAACAGACACGTTCGATGCATGAGTCTTAGAACATTTACAAATCACGTTCGACTCAGAAATACAAGGACTCATTGTCCTGTAAAGTCAGCAACTGACTAACTAAATACACGTCTTCCTTGCAGACTCCACAATCAATCGTGTCATGGGGGGATATTAACTAGGGTTTTGGTCTGGAGGTCTACGGCACGTGTGTTCATACACACGATGAGAATGTGAGTAATTCGTGCAATCAATTGGAGGAGTTAGCAAAGTAGTGGATGGAAAATCAACCAAGTCTCCGCACGATGAGCAACTGGTTTTAACACGATTTCCACTTCCCCAATCTTTGACTCCAGCAACTGTCACACTTCATGGGATCAAGGTGTTTTACAATTCTAGCAATATAAATAAGTCTCTGAATCATGATTGAAAAGAGGACAATCTTTCGTCAAACAAACAACAAGAGATTAAGAACTCGACGTCTGAACAATTACTCTCAACAGAGCAAAATTCAATTAATCGGAACTTATCTTATTTCTTCACGCAGAATACACAACACACCTACAATCTTCGATCACCATTGATCTCACACATTTCTCAGCTTCCCTCCTATAGATCGACCCATCCTCTCTAATGACCGAATTGACTCTGGAACGGCCATTGTCTTGGTTCAGGCCGGAGTACTACAGATTGATCTCTCGAATTCAAAGCACTCCCTTTTTGCAGTGCATCTGTGTGAGGTTTGACAGTTTGCTCGGTTCAAGGAGTTTCCTCCGCACGATCGTCTCCTCAATTCCGTAAGAACAGCAACTCGTTTTGCCCCATCTACAGATTGGCGACCACAGTGGGAGATTAATCTCTCGGTTGCAATCTCACATTTTCGCAAGATGGATGGTCTTAGGTCTGGGTTAGTTACAAATGCAAACGACGCTAGCACTAGCAACAATAATAATGATAGTATTCCAGAAACCATTTCTGCTTCCGATAATGGTGGTGATACTACTCCTCCTCAAACCAACTCTGGAAATCATCCTCTCTTCGGCCAGCATCCCGAGGAAGTCAGAGAAAATCCACCCACCATAGATGATCTCATGAAGGTCCAGGAAGTTCTCGCCAAAAATCAAACTGATATGGCTACTACTCAGAAGGAGTTATGCAATTATCTCAAGACTCTTACAGACAAGATGTCAGAGAAAACTCATGAGAAAGGAAAAGCTAAAGAAACATCTTCGACTACTGATCCTGAAGTCACTCCAATCCATTAGTAGACGATGATGAAGTCCACAAGGCTGTAGATAATCCACCAACGAAGGAACCTTCAAGCTTCATCACGCGTGAAGACCTGGAATGCTTCATGGAGGGTCGAGGAAAGACAAAGCACCATCAGTTCACCGTCATCAACCTCCATATCCCGCTGCTACGAAAAGAATTCCTCTCCCGAAGGGCTATACCTCTCCAACGTTCACATTCTACAACGGAACGGGGAATGCTCGAGAACATGTTTCTCGATTCCTGGAAGCACTAGGCGAATATGAACACAATCATGTCGTCCGTTTGAAGGAGTTCTCAAAGTCTCTGACAGGACGAGCATATACTTAGTACAATAACATTACACCAGGGAACATCACTGGCTAGGGAGAAATAGTTAATGACTTCTACCGGAAATACTTCTTCTTCTCAGAGCAGATCACTCTCTCTGATTTAGGAAGAATATCTCAGAAGACCAATGAACATCTGAACGATTATGTGAAGAGGTTCAGAGTCCAAGCTTTGGATTGTCATGACCTGAATGTCACTGAACAACAACTGGTGGACTTTTGCATCAACGGAAGGATCCCAGTCTACAGAGCCTTGCTGGAAAATCTCTGGCTCCAGACTTTCTCAGAGCTTCATGAAGCAGCCAAACGTTACTGCACCTGCTTTACTGGAAAGAGCAAAGTCTGCAAGATCGAGGAACCTCGAAGCAGTCGATGCCTAGTCAACAATCAGTACAATCTCCATCCTTCAACAAACGTTGTTGCTAAAAGGAATGAAAAGAAAGCCGAGACACAACATCGAAGCGCTTCTCCAACATCCCAGGATCCTCTGAAGGCGCAAAGAAAAGATAACAATGCACAAACCTCGACCCGGCATCAACGAACGGGGAAATGATCAGACAGACTCAAACTTCTCTCTTCTCATGAAGGAGTGATCGAGTTATTGGAAGTCTGGGTTCAAGATGGTGCGATCAAATTGTCGTTCATCAGGAGAGAGCCAACTGAAGAAGAAATGGAGAATCCCAGGTACTGTCGCCTTCGTAGGTTCATCGATCATCCAACAAGTAACTGTAATATTTTGAACCACGTCTTCAAAGAGAAGGTTGATCCATAATAGATTCAACTGGGGACTGAAGGATTACGCAATAATCCTCTCCAGTCAGAACCTTTACGCTCTCTGAATAACCAGTCAAAAAAGTAGTTCAATCATTGATCGAGCATATCTGTGAATTGCTCTATCTGCCTAAGGCACAAAGGAAATACATGTTCACAATACCGAATTACATTGTGTCAGACATCTGTCAATCCCAGAAATACTCCTTGAACCCTCATCCACAGACAAGGAGATGCACGACTGGGGACTGCTTACCATAGTCCATCTCAGAGGAAATGAATTAGGAAAAATGTTGATCGATGCCGACACCGCCATCAACATCATTCCACTGAAAACCCACAGAGCCGCTTGTGATCCCATTTAAATCGGAGACCTTGAAGGAATGCTCAGAAATACTTATGGTTACATCACTCTCAAAGTGAACATAAGTTCAACCTGGACAGAAATCAAGTTTCATGTAATCAGGAAGATCCACGATATGACATGTTCTTCAGACGAGCGTGGATCCAAGCTGAAAAGATAGCTACTGACAAAGAACCTTTGGTTGCACATCTCTCTAACAAAGAAAGTTCTGATCCAGAAGATTTGGTGGATATTCCATCATCAGAGCACTTGGGGGAATTTCGAACTTTGACGGGGTTGAAGCAAGAACCTGCATAGACATTCATCAAGAGGTTCCACACTCAGGCAAGTCTCATTTCTTCCATGTCTATGTCGTTTTTCCTCACATGCTATCCTAGCACGAGGACTCAATTCTGCTAGCAACTCTGCAAGACGTTATGAATGGTAGCTTCACCGCATTAGTATTTTACCAAGTGGTTGAATCTGACATTTCTCTAAATCGAGCATTGAGACATTCGACAAAGAACACTTTGGGCATTTCTCCATAGGCTTGCAGGAGTTTCCATGTTTCCCATAAAATCAGAAAGCTCTGATGTCTGCACAAGTGTTGAATCGCACTACCACAACGACAGGAATGCTGAATCAACAGAAGATACTCAGGGCCGAAACGATCAAACCTAAGACATTCGATGCTTAAGGAGTATACGCTTCAACGCTGCAAGCATCTAAGAAGCCATCAAATTATACTCCCAATCAAAGAGTACAGCTTCAACACAAATATCTCGACGATGACACACTGATTCAACACCAGCACGATCAAAGTGTAACTAAACTACAATCGATAAGTCTTCATTATCCCATGATAAGACTTATGAAGCAGATGCAACATAATTCATACATGGATGGCACTAACTCCTTCAACATACACTTGGCAACCTGAGGTGATTCCATGAAACTTCATCAACGGGATTTCTCTACATCACAAGCCCCTGCACGATTGAATAACTTCCTCTCTTCACCAATCTACGGTAAAAGATGGGTGAAAATACTATTGACATTGAATCTCAACTTCGAAAACTTGAAACCTTTCCAGTTGAGTTCAAATGCTACTTCTCAAACGAACATAAAAAGAATCATATTTCTTTTGAGCTTATGCTTATGTTAATGGGAGATTTTGAAGTCGCTCATGATCTTTTGGAAACTGCAGTAGTGAATGAAAAACTGCTCGAGTCAAACCTATTGAAGTCGATTGTGGAATTGAATCTTCTGAAACAAAGACTCAATCATCTGAAAGAGAAGAGAAGACTCAAGAATCAAAACACCGAAGAATCTTCGGTGAATAATGGGAGCACCACTAGAGATTAAGTTATATGCTGTAATACTTAATCCAAGAAAACAGACATCAATTTTTGATTTCTTTCAATGATTGTATTAGGTTTATTATGAATAAAACTATCTTATTATTATGAATAAAATTATTTGATTTATAATTTTTCTTGTGATAGTTTTTGATTTACATAGCCTATGCTTGAATGCTTTATATTATTGCTATGTATGTTTATGGGATGATTGATTTCGGTTTTACTACCTTGATATTCGATCTCATAATATTGTGAACCTGTTAGAGCATTGCTCGGTCGAACTCGCATGCGTTGGTATCTCAAGCATGTTTGTCAATATTAATGATCAAAACTATATGCCTTGATTTCTAGTTTACTTATGACTAAGTCTCGGTCTAGGATAGTTAAGTATAGTTGAGCTCCAGACTCCATGGCGATTATCTTACAAGACGAAGAACTACTCGAGGAACCAGTGGAACTTCATCCGACTAAAAGGTATGTGGAGACTTGAACTCATCTGTCACTCAAAAGTCTATTCTATCTCCTACTCTTGAGACAATAGTCGTATAAGTATGATAGTTTTCATAAATACACATTTGCTATTTCGAGCCGAGTTTACTCGCCTATCATTTTCTCGAAATATGTGTTGGTAAGCTTTCGCTTTAACCACATTTCATCTTTACCCGTGACGAAAGTCATGATGACGTTTCAATCTTGAAAATAGCTTTGATGACGATAGTCGTGAATAACGATTGTTATAACATTATAGAAGAATGTTTTAATGATTGAAATGTAGAGTTGAGACTACCATCTATGGGTATAAGCATATATAGTGTGTTCGCACATTAGTGTGTAAATCCATGTACCGGAAACCAAGTGCCTGCATATGTGTGCATGCGGTATTGGTGAAGGAGACAGGTTGGGTACGTGTACGCGTACGCGTACAGGCGGAAGCTTTCAACCGAAAATTTCTGCTGAGTTTGTAGTTTGCAAACTAGTAAACCAGTCACATTAGGTACGCGTAACCACATAAGTTTTAGAAATTAAAAAATTCTGCTGAGTTTGTAAACTCAAATCCGGTAGCTAAGGTCGTACGCGTACCCAAGCTGGTTATTTCTCAAATCGGTAGTTCATGAACTTAAAACAATAAATTATAAGGAATGCAATCTTTGCAAACCGTGGGTATATTTTTCATGAATTGATTCAAATGAATCAAACCGATTTTGTTTCAATTATGTCTATGAATAAAGACCTAAGCAATTGAACAACTCTTCAACTAGGTCTTATGAGTCATTTGAACTAGTTATGAGAAAGATGAATACGGTTAATATGAAAGTGCTCATATGGCTAACCATTGGTTAACTATTTGTGAACCAACTAAGTCTACACGTTTAGGTACGGTTACTCAAACCTAAATGAATACATTTTATTTGTGTATGACAAGCTAAGTTTCGATCTAACGGTTGAAAGATATTAGCTTGTATCTAATCAGGTTTTTCATCTAACGGTGAATATTGAATGCTTTGTTACCAAGGTAACATAGATTGCAAACCCTGATTTGAAAACTATATAAGGGTAACTCTAGCAACTAGAAAAACTAATCCCCACACCTACTGTGTGATACTTGTTGGTTTTGCTAGAGTCGATTCTCCTTTAACCTTAGGTTTCTTCTCGAGACCCTGTAGGTTAACGACTGAAAGACTTCATCGGGATTGTGAATTGACTTCATTGGGATTGTGAATTGCTATCGTACGAGTTCAATTGAATAATTGACTTGAGATTATATCTCCGATAGGGCAAGATAAAAATAAATCACAAACATCTTCGTCTCATCGTTTGTGATTCCACAATATCTTGTTTCGCTACCATACAATTAAGATTATTGTGAGGTGATTGATAATACTAGGCTGTTCTTCGAGAATATAAATCCGGTTTATCAATTAGTTCCTGTTCACCTTGATTTATCAGAAGACAGAACAAAACTCATAGGTTTATCTGTGGGAGACATATTTATCTATTATCATAGACTTTTCAGTGTGATACAGATTTGTTTATTAAAGTCTTCGACTTTGGGTCGTAGCAACTCTTAGTTGTGGGTGAGATCAGCTAAGGGAATCAAGTGCGTAGTATCCTGCTGGGATCAGAGACGTAAGGAGCACAATTGTACCTTGAATCAGTGTGAGATTGATTAGGGTTCAACTACAGTCCAGACCGAAGTTAGTTTGTACTAGGCTAGTGTCTGTAGCGGCTTAATACAGTGTAGTGTTCAATCTGTACTAGGTCCCGGGTTTTTTCTGCATTTGCGGTTTCCTCGTTAACAAAACTTCTGGTGTCTGTGTTATTTCTATTCCACATTATATTTTGTTATATAATTGAAATATCACAGGTTGTGCGTTGTATCGATCAATTGTGAAATCCAACCTTTGGTTGTTGATTGGAAATTGATTGATCCTTAGATATTGGTCTTTGGTACCATCCAAGTTTATATCTCTTGTATTTGATAAAGACTCACAGATTTCTATTTGTTTGAGTATAGATCAAATCGAGAGAAAGAGGGGGGTTTTGAGTTTTCCCCCCTAAACAAATTAGTGATGTAGTTATACCCCCTAATTTGTTAATATTAGCAACTTACCCCCCTAAATTAAAAGTACTGCCCAAAACGTCCTTAGTGTATATGTGTGAACCACTTATGTGTGCATTTGATACTGAAATATCCGTTTTACCCTCTATATATATCACCAACGTTAGCTATAAAATCAAAACTTCGGGATATCTTCAGATTGCCAAAACTTAATTTCTTGGTAAGAAAATGGATAATTGATCTCATAATTCTTGATTCCTTTGAACTAATCAGAGTTGTAATTAATGGACACGTCCTTATAAAGTTACATCCAAATTTAGCTACCACAAAAACAAAAACAAAAAAAATAATAATCACAGAAGCTAAATATCAAACACATTAAAAGCACCTAAGTTTGATCTAAGTTTACAAAACCCATATGTTAAAAACTCAAAACCATATTAATAATCAAACAGATTGACTCTAATTAAATTAATATTATTAATTAGTTGGGTCACGATGAGACATAAAAATACGTAGCAAACCTTCATAAACCAAAGTCTTTATAATCGATCAAAGTCTTCTTTCATTAATGTTTGAAGCATTCAATGGTTGGGCCAAAATCTTCTTCCCTGTTGTTGGTAGTTGGTAGGTTCTAAACAAATAAACAATTTAGATGAACAGTACGGATCGACTACATTTTGGAACAAATTCAACATCATTGTATAGGTCTGTTCAACTTAGACGAACGGCTAGATGATACTACAAGTGAGCGGTATTTATCTAATTTTAGATTATAAAGTGACGGGTAAAATGGGTACTTTAAGATCAAATATACACACAAGTGGATCACGCATGTGCTCGAAGGACTTTTTGGTCAGAAGAAAGGATTTAGGGGGGCAAGTTGCTAGTATTAACAATCTAGAGGGGAAAGTTACATCACTAATTCGTTTAGGGGGGGAAAACTCAAAAACCCCGAGAAAGAGATATTAACTCCTTGATATACTTTTTATTAAGATTGAGTATGACTGTCTAGTTGATTCTCTTAAAAGTATATTAGAGTTAGTCCATACAGATTGCTAATCGAAATATTGGGTGAGGTTGTTGTACCCACGCATTTTCACGCTACCATCTAGATACGATTCTAAGAAGCATGCCATCGTTGAAGGTAATAACATTGCAACTATTTCCAAAAATACTCTGGTTGGGAAATTAAAGATCTTTGATCATGAGCATACATCCAAATCCGGAAAGGATATTGCTTTCAAAGCACAAAAGAACACTAAATTACTTGACAAAAGTAAAAGTGTTTGCATATCTGCAGATGATCTTTCGGAGATTGATTCATCAGATGAAGACCTTGAAAAGTTAGTCTCTTTGATCACAAGACAGTTTAGGGATCTTCTTTTGAAGAGAAGTAAACGATTCTCCAGAGATAAGCCTAGGTCATCAGCTAAACCTCATAATCGCTTTCCTCCTAAAAAGAGGAATATTGATGAAACTGATGACGAGGATATGCCTCAGTGCTTTAAGTGTAAAGGTTTTGGTCATTTTGCAAATGAGTGTCCAAATGGAAAAAAATCCACTAGGAACAAAGGTCTAGATGCAACTCTTGATGTAATGTCTGACAACTATGATTCTAATAAAGATGAAAAGTCAAGTGTTGCACTTCTTTGTGATAATATTGATTTTGATAATTGTAGCAATACATACGTCAATCTTGATATTCTTTCAGAAGAAATCTCAACCGGTCTGGAAGAAAAAATTGATCTACATGTTTCTACTGGAAACTCCTTTTCTGATTTTTCAGGTTCCACTATGTGTCTATCCGCGTAACATCTCAGGCATCTGAATCATCTTCCAGGTTGACATGCTCTTATTGTTCTCTCAAAGGTCATGAACTTTCAAAGTGTTTCAAGTACAAACAAAAAATTGAGATATGTCAACAAACTTCAACGAAGACCGAATCGTTTAGCTAACAAGCTCAAACTTGTTCAAAGATCATCAGAGGTATGTAAACGCATCTCTTCTTCAAAGAAGTTAGTTTCCAAAGAAAAGACTAGATCATTAGAGAGAAATTCATGTTCTAAACACTATGAGAAACAGTGCTCTTTGAATTCCTTTCAAAAAGGATATGGTGGACAGATTATTGTTCACCCCAACACAACTTAATTGTGTTGGTAAGTGCATCTTGTCTCATGTTCCTGACCAAAAGAGACAAGGTTATGCACACCTCAGGCTTTAGAAAAAAGAAAATTGTTTTAGATTGTTTTGATTTTCTTTCTTTCTTTCTTTCTTTCTTTCTTGTTTTTTTTTTTGCTCTGCTGAGCATTGTAAGTTTGGAATTCGTGCCTCTTTTCATATCTAATTGATATTGGAAAGGACTTCCCTGTTTAATCAATAAAAGAATGTTATTCTCGACAATGCTACCCTCTTTAGGGTTGTGAGTTGTGTGTGCGTCAACTTATGTGTTTAAAAGTTCTGTAACCCTACATTCCTTTTTTGCTTCACTTGAAACTCTTTTTATCATAAGACTGCTTGTTGAGATTATGTTGTGTTTTCCTCTCATAATTCCACTCATATGGATACTCCAAGCATTATGTCTTCTGATGGAAAAGATGTTAATATGATTGTTAAGCCATCAATCATGAAGGAAAAAGATAAATCTCCGTTACCTCCAGCTTTTGAAAAGAAAAAGAAGGAATATGAGGAAGCCGAGAGCTGTTCCTTCAAATTCTCAGAAGTTTTCTGGTGTTCTTGAAAAGTTGAAGGAAACAAGGAAGGAGATTCAGGAAATAAAGGCTATTGCTTTGAGAATTCTTGAAATTCAGAAGGCCCAGGTTCGACATCAATTCAAAAGGTTTGTTGGAATTGACTCCTTTCTTCATGAACCTTATGTTCCCATGGCTGTTGACAACAAGGAGTTACGGGACGATAAAGAATTTTTCAGAGATCTCAATGTCTAGGAAACTTCTTATGAGAATTTATTCTTGTGTTTTAAGAAGGATAACTAGGGTTTGGAATAGCCATTATTGTGAGTACACATAGCTATTGCCATCGTTTTCATATTGCAATGTTTTTAGATTTATTTATTTAAATTCTAAAGTTGTCTTGGAAGATGATTTTTGCAGTATTAATCTTTATGGTTTTATATATTGCAAATTGTTATGGGATATGCAGTTTACGTCCGTGAACCTTGACTATCCCATACTTGTTCAAAAGTTATCTCTATTATATGTCGGTATGAAAGTATTGATAAAAGATAGAATGAACTTTTGACTACAAAAGTTAAAGCCTTTTATGTCATTATGCAAATATTGATGGAAGAAAGGATGAACTTTTGTTTACAAAGGTTAAGTCTATTATATGTCATTGTGCAAATAGTGATGAAAATAGAATGAATCTTTGTTTACTCCGCATTATTGGTCTTTCCATGATCCACATCTTTATGTATATACTGTGTTGCTCCGTAAGTTCACTTATGTTGAGCATGGCCGATTGAATTGATCATTTTCCTTGTGGTTAATTCAATTGAGATTTTTGGATACAAATTCAAATTCTTATGTGATTTGTTAATGTCCAAAGAAATCCTTCTTTTTTTGTAAAAGTAAGGTCGCTCTTGTTGTTCTTTCGGGAATGAAATTTTGTGGGGGAGAGTTCTTAATTGAACTTGTGATTAATTGCCAAATCTCTGTGGGGAGTGCGGCTGTGGAATATTGTAGGGTTATCTTATATCTTTATAAACTCCTTGATGAATGCATTTAGGTTCAGCTATATGATGGCATCTAAACAAGTTGATATGTTGTTCTCTTTTGGTTATGAAGTATCTCTATGAAAATTTCATGAGGATCCCACTAGTTTTCGTACCTTTGCCAATTTATATTGACAAAAAGGGAGAGAATTAATGTGTAGTTCACACTACAAATACATATGGTTTACGTATCATTATGTAAGGGGGAGTGGTTTTCATTGTGAGATGAAGTATTGACTAAGGGGGAGTGATATATATCACCATAGTATTGTTGTCAAAGTTGTGATACAATTGAACTTTTATGTTGTATAATGATACTATGACATTGTATAACAATGATTGAGAGCAACTGTTTTCTCATTGTTATAGCTACGGGTCTTCAACAACTATGATGCTGAGTTGAACACATTTGGAATCATTTGAGTACTTGAAAGTGACGAAGATTTCGAGTAATATTGAAGAACCAAGGAGATCAAGCATTTGGATGAGAAGCTACAAAGTTTATTTATTTTGTAATCCATATGTATTGATAGTTTTATCACTAAAATTAACAAAGGGGGAGATTGTTAGAGCACTGCTCGGTCGAACTCGCAAGCGTTGCTATCTCAAGATTGTTTGTCAATGTTAGTGATCAAAACTATAAGTCTTGATTTCTAGTCTACCTATAGATGTCTCGGACTAGGATAGATTTTGTAGTTGAGCATTAGACTTCACGACGTTCATCATTGAAGACGAAGAACTACTAAGGAGAGCTTGTGGAACTTCATTAACAAAAAGCTATGTGGAGACTGAAACTCATCTATCACTTGGAAAGTCTATTTCTACTCTATCTCCTATATTGAGACATAAGTCGTGTTACGATATAGTTTTCTATTATACACATTTGAGATTTTGAGCTAAGTTTAACTCGCTTACATATTTCTCGAAACATGTGTTGGCAAGCTTTCGCTTCGACCAAGTTCATCTTATATTCTTGACGAAAGTCAAAAGATGATCATGTGAAAATTGCCGAGTAACATCTTACATGGTTTGTGTGATACAATCATTTGGTGTAGACTTGGAATGTTTCGGTATGATTATTTCAATATCTTGAAAATTGCTTTGATGCTAATAGTGTGTGAAAACGACTATTGTCATCCTCTAAGAAAGTTTCAATGATTTAAATAAGAGTTTAGAACACTTAACCATTATTGGATTGTGACATGTTGTGTACTCTTGCACATATGTTATCCATGTCCGGGAATCATAGTATGCGTAAACGTATGCGTACATGTTGATTTGAGAAGTCCGGGAACCTAAGTATGCGCACCCGTATGCGTACTGGCGTAAGGTTCCTGTCCGAGATTTTCTGCTATGATTGGAGGTATGCGTACCCGTTCGCGTACTGGCGAAACCCAAACTCAGTCCGGGTATTTCAAGTATGCTTACCCGTTTGCATACTTGAAGGTTAAAGTTCTAAAATCGGTTTTGTACATGAACTAATACATTTATATATTAAGGAATGCATTCTTTGCAAACCGTGGCTATAATGTTCATGAATTGATTCGAGTGAATCAAACCGATTTTGCTTCAATTGTGTTCTTCTATGCTTCTATGATAATATAACAATTGAAAAAATCTTTAACTAGTTTCATTTGAGTCATTTGAATTAGTTATGGTTAAGATGAATAAGGTTGATATGAGAGTGTTCATATGGCTAACCTTGGTTAACTATTGTTGAGCCAACATGGTGTACACGTTTAGGTACGGCTACATAAACCTTAATGAAGGTACATTTCATTTGTGTGTAACAAGCTAAGTTCGATCTAACGGTTGAAAGATATTATCTTGAATCTAATCAGGTTTTCATCTAACGATGAATATTGAATGCTTTGTTACCAAGGTAACTTAGATTGCAAACCCTGATTTGAAAACTATATAAAGGAGAACTCTAGCAACTGGGAAACCTAATTCCCACACCTCCTGTGTGATACTAGTTGTATAAGCTAGAGTGGATTCTCCTTTAACCTTAGGTTTTTTACGAAACCCTGTAGGTTAACGACTTAAAGACTTCATTGGGATTGTGAAGCCAGACTCAACTATTTTCTCTGTAGTTGTGTGATTTGATCTTGCATCTTCTATCGTGTTTGAGTACTATCTTCTTTAAGATTAGCTCGAGATTTATTCTCCGATAGGCAAGATAAAAAGTAGTCACAAAAATCTTCGTCTCATCGTTTGTGATTCCACAATATCTTGTTTCGCTACCATACGATTAAGATTATTGTGAGGCGATTGATATTTCTAGGTTGTTCTTCGGGAATATAAGTCCGGTATATCAATTGGTTCCTGATAACCTTGATTTATCAAAAGACGGAACAAAACTTATAGGTATTTCTGTGGGAGACAGATTTATCTATTCCTATAGACTTTTCTGCGTGATACAGATTTTCTTATTAAAGTCTTCGACTTTGGGTCGTAGCAACTCTTAGTTGTGGGTGAGATCAGCTAAGGGAATCAAGTGCGTAGTATCAAGATCAAAGGAATGCTTGGTATCGAGACGTAAGGAGCGCAACTATACCTTGGATCGGTATGAGATTGATTGGGGTTCAAATTAACAAATCTTTAGCGTGCACTCTAAACAATCTATCAATCAATCATGAGTGTCTTTAAGATCCTCCTATTAGTAAAAACAAACGACTTCAAGATAGAATTTGAAAACAAAAACTTAAATCGTAAAGTTAGTTTGTAGTAGGCTAGTGTGTGTATCGGCTTAATATAGTGTGTGTTCAATCTGGACTAGGTCCCGGGGTTTTTATGCATTTGCGGTTTCCTCGTTAACAAAACTTTTAGTGTTATTCCAGGCGTTTTTATTTGTTGATTGCTCACCATCTCTCGGTCTCATTCTCCGATTTTTATATCTCACTTCGATTGAATTGAGAAAGAGAGATACAAAACTCTTCGATATACTTTTGGGCTCCATATAGTGCTCCTCCTTGGTGAAATGACCTTTTGCCCTTTTTGCTCAAATTGGGTGCTTTCTTCTTCTTTTCCTCCGTGCGACTCCAAAGTAGCTATAAAACTCAAAACAAGCGTAAAATACATAATTTACAAGAAAAATAGCAAAGAAAGCATAAACTACTATATAGTAAATACGGTGTATTCTACACCTATCAAATTCCCCCACACTTAGACTTTGCTAGTCCTCGAGCAAATCAAACTAAAAACTCACAACTTCAAAGCGTTCAAGCGTCACAAGCATCCAAAGAGTTATGAAGACATAGAGTTTTACGCATGCTAGTAATAAGAAGTTAGAAATACTAAAGAACATATTCTCGTTCTTAATTGTTGAGTGAGAAATAACCACACCATAATGAGAGAATGCGTGTTTGAGAAACGATCAATAAGCATTTCGCCTCGATACCAAATAAGATTTTATGATAATTGCACTCAAAAAGATGTTTTTTATGGTTCTCACATGTGTGCAGGGTAGGAATGAAGAGAGAATTCCTGCAACACGTTGAATGGTGGGAACTCTTAGTTGTGGGTGAGATCCTCTAGATTGAGTCTCGATTTGTCTAGTTGATTCTCTTGAAAGTACATTGGAGTTTGTCTATTCAAATTGCCAAACGAATTGTTGGGTGTGGTTGTTGTACCCCCGCTTTTTCAGTTACACATGGATCTATGGGGTCCATGTCACGTGTCTTTAGTATCTGGGTATGTGTATTATGCACATATAATAGAGGATTACACAAAATATTGCTGGGTCTCACCTTTAGCTTCAAAATCTGACTTCAAGCATGCTTTTCAATCATTTGTTACTAGAATAGAAAAACTTCTATCTACTTCTGTCATCACCATCAGAACAGACAATGGTGGTGACTTCTTAAACACCTTTCTCCTAAGTTTTTGTGATCAAAAAGGCATTTCTCATGAGCTTACTTGCCCTCACACACCTGAACAAAATGGTGTGGCTGAGGTCAAGCACATTTTATTTCAATCTGGTCTGCCAAATGTATTTTGGACCGAAGCTCTAATGACTGCAAACTATCTTATAAATAGACTACCCGCACATCAATTTTTATACACCTTTTGAACTTCTTTTTCATCAAAATCCTGATTATAAACTTCTCAAGGTCTTTGGGTGTTCATGTTTTCCATGGATTAAACCATATACTTCCAACAAACTTGATCCTAGGAGTAAACATTATGTCTTCTTAGGTTACAGTCTTACCCAAAAAAGGTATAAATGTTTTGATCCTCTCACTGGTACTATCTACATCTCTAGACATGTATCTTTCGATGAATCATCTTTTCCCAATCATCAACTCATGCATTCTATTTCAACAGTTGATACAGTTGTAGTAGGGTCAACTGTAATAGTTGCAACAACCAAATTGGGATCAACTGTGCCAGTTGACATAACTGTAGAAGGATCAACTATTGTAGTTGATGCATCTCCTTGTCATGTTTCTCATACTGACTCTGATTTTTCCATTACTTCTTCTGCTGCTCCTATCACTATGAATGATCATAACATGACTATTAGGGGTAAGAATGGAATTAGAACACCAAAGTCGTATTTTTCTACTAAGAATCCATTACATGTTGATTTTATTGTTAACAAGAAGAGTAAAGTTCCTACTTGCATATTACTGCTGCTCACAAGGAGAAAGTTTGTAAAGTTGCTTCTATAAATGAGTACAATGCTCTTATTCAAGCCGGAAATTGATCACTAGTTTCACCATCTGATGATTATAATCTAGTTGGGTGCAAATGGGTTTTCATAGTTAAACATAATGCAGATGGAAGTATAGAGAGACACAAGGCCAGATTGGTGGCAAAAGGTTATCATCAACAACAAGGAATTGATTTTGATGAAACTTTCTATCCAGTTGCTACACCAACTACAATTAGAGTGACCCGATTGCAATATTGTGGCGCATAACCAATTCGGTCCCGATGGAAAACTTGAGTATTGGACCATAGTGGGGCAATATTGCTCTTGGCCAGCCTCTCACTAGCGTGATGCACCATGGCGGTGCAATTTCTTTTGTGCATCAACATATCCTGAACTCGGAACACAAGCTTGAGATGAAGCTCCATCTTATTCAATGATGCATCTTTGAGCATGCATCAGGAGAACAATACGTGTTATACTGTCACCTCCTTTGAAGAATTTCGTCTCGGAAGTTGAAAAAAAACAACTATTATGGACAAACTTCTTCGATGGATTTCCTAAGCATATATCACATACCACGATACTCAGAATTGGCATATGGTTTCTTCAACTTATTGTGTACAACAATTAGGATATTCTGAGTATTCATCTCATACCGTTAGCCAGGAAACCTAAGAGAGTCCATAACACTACCGAGAATATGGATTTGGATCCCCTAAGCATGCGTCTCACACCATATACTCTGGATTGCCAAAAGGATATCTCAACAAAGGATCTTAAGTGCATGTCCCTTACCGCAACACTCATGCATCCCCAAAGATCAGAGTGTGACAAGGGTCATCAAAATGACAAGCAATTTTTAGTGCAGTGCTATGAGGACCAAACTCTAATCCTAGAGCATTATGATGCAAATCTGCCGTTATCGAACAAACTGCCTTCTGTATTTCCATTCGTAAGTGATATTCTACCCGATGCAAATCGAAAATGTTTTCAGATGATAATTATTACAGCGGAATGAAAATATTGAAAAATAACCGATAGATTGTTCAGACCTCGAATTATTCTTACAAATAATGACTATGAACGAATGATCCCGACCTCGCAACTCCGAAGAATCCCAATTATGGATAAAATGATTATTTAGACCTCGGGAATAATGCGATTGTAAAAATAATCAAATAAGTAAAATAGAGTTTCACAATAACAAAATAATTTTATTAATCAAAAGAGTCCACTAATTTTTAGTTTTGGAGCTCCTTATATAGATAACTCCTCCTAAACAAGCCCTCAATTTAACAAAAATATCAAAAAATTATTTCCAGAGGTATCTACTACCTTTAGGCAACTTTCCTAATATATTTAAACTCTTACAATAAACTTCTAGACTATCCAAATTTTACCCTAATTAACAAATTCGAATACTAATAGTTTTTTCAATAAAATTACCATTAGTAAAATACAAATAATAATTGAAAAATAATATATTTAGTTTCCATAAATCTCCCTACAACACTACCCAACCTAACAATGCATACAATTCCAAATGGGTGGGAATGATTAGTCTCATTGTCTACGTACCATTCCAAGCGGTCTTCCGGGTTACCATTTAAGGCCTGGCAAACTCACATCATTCAACTAAATCTATCACGATTTGCGTAATATTTGGCGTACTCTTCCAACTTATTATTTCCCTTTGAAGGAAAATTTTGTAATCTCATTGCAAAATACTTTGATGAGTCGATAAAGCATAGTCCCAGTATTTTCTCTGAACTAGCTCTGGTACCGACTTTTACGGATCGGAAAATTATGCCTATGGAGCAATGTTGTGTAGGCTAAAACTCTCTGATGCGCTATTTGTGAACGAAGTAACCCGGCCTTAAAGATTCAATCTCACTAGTAAAATGCACGCTCATTTGCCATTACAAACATGTTTTGAAAGCACGACGCCTTAAACGTAGCTTCCACACCTTTCCAACCCACCCTCGTTCTTCGAAGGGTATATAGCCTTGAAGGCTAATGTCGATGCATTTGCGTGCATCACTAGCTTCTGATTCCCATCCAGGCATAGACATGCCTTGGACTTGCACGTAGGCCATTGCAATCATATTTCCAACTTCCTTACTTCCCTTCAGCACTGAGATCAAACTATGCATTGATCTTGCTCGTGCCAAGGGTGCATCAGCCATGCTCATGTTATTCTTGCCTTACATCATCTCTGTGATAAAAATGGCTTATGCAAGCTCTCTTAAGTTGCATACCAGTTAGCTTCATTTTCTGGCCATGCCCAATCCATAATTAATGCATCCTTACATAGAATGGATTGATATGAAGTATGAGTTTCTAAGGACTGAAATACAATTGCCTCACTAAGTATGGCAGAAATTATCTCTTGCATCGCACTACCAATCCAGATGATATGGGTAATGACGTAATCGTCTAATAATTTGATGATATGAGATTCAAGGTGCTAGACCATTAATGCTGCAACTCATTGTGTATGTCTATGTACCCTCCTCCGTGGCTCGAAGATACCAAGCATTTCCCATAGTTATTCCACGTTGGGATTAGCAACTAAATCCAACTCGCGTTGCAAAGCCAAAGCCAGAAAGATAGCCCGTATACGCCAAATGGTCTTTTACAAATGATGCACAAGAGTCGTGCATCATTATGGACATTTAGTTTGCAAGTGTGAGTTCTCTATATTTGGCCATGCGAAATATGACATGGTTCACCTTTTTTTGTTCGTTTTGCACCATAGTGGTGCATCCTTGGTTTCACAACACCGCGATGATGATACATGTACATCATGAAGCTCTCCCGACTAAGAAACATGACATAATAAAGCTTTTGCATCAAATATGCTTCACTAACCATCTTTATAATCTTAAGGATGCATCTATGCATTATGGACCTTGAACCAACACCCCTTCCTTATATATACATATCTTATTGACATTTCTACAACTAGAAATTCGGGAGAGGATAGACAAGTACTAAGTACCACCTGCTTTCGCGACAAAAAGTTTCGGAAATTACACTTTGGTTGTGGATAACCAGTTCTGCCCTGATGGTTAACTTGAGTATGCACCATATTGGTGCAAATCGCTCTTGGACAGCCTCCCAATGGCGTGATGCACCATGGTGGTGCAGATTATTTTATGGGCTAACATTCCCTGGACGGCAACGCGTAACACAAGTTTGAGATGAAACTCTATCTCATTCAATGGAGCATCTTTGAGCATTCATCATTCAAAAAGTTGGGGTGTTACAATAGGAGATTCTAGTGAGGACGACTTCTGGAAGGACCCTCGGGTATCTAATCTTCCTATGTCTGCTATTGCGAATATTCAGTCGAATAATGTGCATGATCTTAGAGTTAAAAATGTTATTGAAAAAGCGTGGGTCTAACAACTACACCCAATATTTCGTTTAGGCAATCTGTATGGACTAACTCCAATATAATTCCAAGAGAATTAACTAGACAGTCACACTCAATCAAGGAAAATATATACAAGAGTTATATCTATGTTTCTCAATTTAATCATCAAATCAAACAGATAGAATCCGCGAGCATGAATATTATGAGAAACAACTTGAACGGTACAAAAGACCAATGTTCAAGTGTCAATCAATTTCAATCAACAACCAAAGGTTGGATTTACCAATTGATTAAACTACGCACAACCTGTGATATTTCAATTATATAAAAAATATAACGCGGAAAAGAAATAACACAGACAACAAAAGTTTTATTAATGAGGAAACCGCAAATACAGAAAAACCCCGGGACCTAGTCCAGATTTGAACACCACACTGTATTAAGCCGCTACAGACTCTAGCCTACTACAAGTTAACTTCATACTGGAATGTAGTTGAGCCCTACCCAATCTCACACTGATTAAGGTACAGTCGTGTTACTTACGCCTCTGAATCCCAGCAGGACTCTTCGCACTTGATCCCCTTACCTGATCTCACCCACAACTAAGAGTTGCTACGACCCAAAGTCGAAGACTTGATAAACAAATTTGTCTTCTACAGAAAAGTCTATTCTGATAGATAAATCTGTCTCCCACAGAAATACCTACGAAGTTTTTTCCGTCTTTTGATAAATCAAGGTGAACAAGAACCTATTGATAATCCGGTCTTATATTCCCGAAGAACATACTAGAAATATCAATCACCTCATAATAACTGAACTACATGGTAGTAGAACAAGTTATTGTGGAATCACAAAGAATGAAACGAAGAGCTTTGTGATTACTTTTTATATCTTACCTATCGGAGATAAATCTCAAGGAAATCTTAGAGAAGATAGTACTCAATACGATAGAACAAGTAAGATCGGAACGCGCAACTACGGAGAAAATAGTTGGGTCTGGCTTCAGAATCCCAATGAAGTCTTTAAGTCGTTAACCTATAATGGTTTTAGGAAAAACCTAGGTTAAAGGATAATCCACTCTAGTCGCAACTAGTATCACACAGGAGGTGTGGGGATTAGGTTTCCCAGTTGCTAGAGTTCTCCCTTATATAGTCTTCAAATCAGGGTTTGATAACTTTGGAACAAAGCAATCAATATACACCATTAGATGAAACCTGATTCAAGATTCAAGCTAATATCTTTCCAGTGTTAGATGGTCTTAGCTTGTTACACACAAATGAAATATACCTTCATTTAGATAACCATGTTCATCTTAACACTTCTAGATCAATTGATAATCAAATGAATCTAATTGTGTTACTCATAGTGTTGTTCAATTGTTTATATTCTCATGGAAGTATACAAGACACAATTGAAGCAAAATCGGATTGATTCAAAAGAATCAGTTCAAGAACATTTTAGCCACGGTTTGCAAAGGTTGCATTCCTTAATATACAAATGTATTTGTTCATGAGTATGAAATCATACTTAACCGATTTTAGAACTTGAACCACTTAAGTTTGCAAACGGTATGCAAACTTAAGTTCTGGACATTGGTCACAAGCCGACAGTTTGCAAACGGGTACACAAACTTTAGCTCCGGACTGAACTCAGTTGAAACCGTTTGGGAACGGGTACGTAAACTTGGTTCCTGGATTTCAACAGTTAAATCAGTTTGCGAACGGGTATGCAAACTTAAGTACCCTGACTTAAATAGTTGAATAAGTTTGCGAATGAGTATGAATTCCATCAAAAAAGTTCGCACACTTAGTACACAAACCGTAATGTATCCATACATGGGTTTTAGCTCTTAACTCCAATTTCAATCATTGAAACATTCTTAGAAGACGACAATAGTTGTCTCACACAAACTATTAGCTTATAAGCAATTTTCTAGTGATCGAATGATCAACACGAAACATTCCGAGTCTACAGGAAATGATTGTCTCACACAAATCATGTAAGATGTTACCAGGTGATTTTCACATGATCATCTTTTGACTTTCGTCAAGAATAATGATGAACGCAGTTAAAGCAAAAATCTTTCCATCACATATTTCGATAAAGATATAAGCGAGTTAAACTCAGCTCGAAATATCAAATGTGTATAATGAAAAGTCTATATATCTATACAACTCTGTTTCAATAGGAGATAGAATAGAATATACTTCTGAGTGATAGATGAGTTCAAGTCTCCGCATACCTTTTGTTGATGAAGTTCCAAAATCTCCCCTTAGTAGTTCTTCGTCTTCAATCGATGAACACCGTGAAGCCTAAAGCTCAACTACACATTCTATCCTAATCCGAGACATAAATATAAGTAGACTAGAAATCAAGACTTATAGTTTTGACAACTAAACTTGAAAAACAAGCTTGAGATAGCAACTCTTACGAGTTTGACCGAGCAGTGCTCTAACAGTTATCAATATCCAAGATAAAACTTGGGACTTAAACGATATTGATAGTTTTATTAATGATCAGAGCGCTACATAAATCAAAGGTATACCTACTATTAGCTTTACCAACAATAAGGATACACTTGTATGGTTTTACAACAACAACGGCGTGGTAACTGCTAAAGATAATTTAAATACCTTATCTCCAATAGGGATGGGATTCGAATTTCTAACTCTGACCAGAATTTTTCGTAGAAAATCTAAATGCCCACAGAAGATCAGGTTTTTCCAAAGTATTTTTAGTCATAACAAGCATAATCTCAATGAGTCCGTCTATCGTAAAGGTATTGGTTTCCATCCGGGTTGTAGTAAATGCAATAGAGATTTGAAACTGTGCACCAAATTTCTTTTCCTGTCATTTTGTATGGCCTTTGTGAATTTTTTTTAAAGATTAGATAGGTTATGTACCTAATTTATATAATCTATCACCGTCTTTTGTCAAGAATCTTTCCAGGTTTGGTGGACTAATTGGTGGAATAGAGTGGAAGTTGTTGCTTTCAATCATCCCCTTGTCCACAGGAAAGGGATGAAACGATGTGGTTTTTAATAACAAGGTCTTTTATGCTACTAGAGTTCTTGTTAAATCCTTGAGAAATGCAAGAGAATATTTAAGTGTTTTTATTGCATTGATGGGCATTATTTTTAAATTTCCGAAGTGCTAGTTCCTTGGGGTTACAAATTAAATTATGATGGTGCTTCTAATGGTTTGAAACTTGCAAGTATCGGTGGCATCATTCGAGAAGATGATGGAAGTTTCGTGCTTCATGTGCTAATTGTGTTTGGGCTTATTCATAATGGTATTCAACTTGCAAAGGAGTTGGGCATTTGATGTAGGACATCATGTTTCATTTTCTTTCAAGTCTTTTAATTCCCTTTTCTAGTTCATTCTCTTTTTAGAATCCTAATTATTTTAGGTAATTGTTTTAGTCTATTCAAACAGACCTTTGTCTCGTTTCAGAACAGATTATTATTATTGAATATCACATTACAGAACTTATATCTTTGCTCAACTTCTTTTCTTTCTGAATTATCTCTAATCATTCTTTATTTCGTATCCTTTTCTTCACTTCGTATCTATTAGCAATCTCTGTATTGCTTTCTTTTAGTTTGTTTGCCATTAGTTGGCATCGAGAGCCATAATTCTAAATTCTCATCTAAAATAGATCCTTGTATTTAATGTGCCATCGTTCTGCAAAGATATAGAGCCATTTAAAAAGTAATGGGTGCCCGGGCCTCTTTACTTACATATGTATTGAGAAATTCAGTATATTTATATATAAAATTTATCCAGAATGGTGCGTGCAGCAACAATCCCAAATATTCTGTAAATTCTATAAATCTCCCGCCTGCATTATTCACTAATGTATGGCTTGCTGAGTATTTTTCCTATGCTATGTTCCCCAGCTGAACTCTTAATATTGACATGACATGACGATTAATGTTCGCTCGCAGCCGAGTAGCATGAATCTCCCGAAATGTCAGGATTAAGATCTGCATGAAAGTACTCAATCAGAAGCACGACGTGCTTCTCTCTAAGAATAAAATTAGTGATTTTGTGCCAACGCACAGAATTCATCAAATTTGATTAATTTTGTGACAACTGGCAAAATTCAATATTTTAACAACCTAATTTTACCAATTTACAAAAATTAGGTTTTTGCGGCCTGCACAATATCTCGAACCCTATTGGTCGAGACCAAACCTAGGCAAACTAATAAATCGATCCACCATGGAACTAGTAGGAGCAAATCCTACCAAAAACGAGAAATAGGAAGAAAAGAGGAAACCGCGACCAACTGAAGCCGTGGCAGAAAGGGCTTGGCCTCGCCACTTGGCCGGCCAATTTGCCCTAACTCGAGCCTACACTTTTAATTAAAGGTGGGAGTTGGCTGGTCGACACACTTAAATTCCTTAAGAAATTGAATTTAGGCTGCTCACGCCAGTCTCAAAACAATCACGACCACACAATTTTGTCGGCCGATTTAACGAGCTTGGCCTCCTCCTAGTGTGACCAAACAAGCTCCATGGTGTTCACCGGTGGGACCACTATTATTCCAACCAATCGGGATTCTCCTAGCCCGCCAACAACATCTCTGATCGCTAGCCAGAAGTAGGCTAGTCACGCTATTGAAAAACAAGTTTAACGAGTTAAGATTGGCCGTGGCAGTCTCAAACTCATCGCGACCGTCCAACTTCGCCAGCCAAGTTGGATGGCTTAGATTTTGTTTTGGGCGACCAATGAAGTGCCGGCATGTTCACCGGCGACTCGCCTTCAGCCCTGGCTAATCGAATTGGTCACAACCAGTAATTAACGCCTCCAATCGTTAGCCCAAAGTAGGTTGGCCACACGGCTTCAAAACCGCAAGGTCGACTAACGTCAATATATAACTGTTTCAAATACCAATAAGGCAATGTTTCAATTCACCAGCCTTAACTCTTTCACGAGAGCCGATCGACCTGCCCTTAGCTTGCCCAAGCGATCCCTGGTAGCTGCTCGAAGATGGATGGCCACGCTCCTTTTAAGACATTAGGTTCCGCGACCAACCAAGACGGGCTTTATACAACGATGCTTCATGAACATCTATTATTTTGAGATGCTTGCTTAAAAGCGATGCTTTACATGCATCAATTACAAGCGATATTCAATAAATATCGATTTCATGAATAACTTATTTATTCAACTTACGGCATTACATGCTATTTCTTGCGGCAAGTTTCACAACTCGACTTGTCACATATAACTGCCCGCCGCCTAGCTTGCGCGTGGTTGGTCAGAATAATTAAGTCTTGCAGGCAAGACCCACTCAGCAGCGTGCTGCATATTTTTCTACAAAATACTCGAGACATCAAACATGTCACAAACTGGGGGATGTTCATCAGGGTATTGGTCTGGCGGTTTACAGCGTGCGGCGTGCAACACGCCCATTATGAGAAAGTGTCAGGAAAGGCGAACAGTTAGTGGCAGCAGAGAAGTAGTGGGTGTAACCAACCATTCTTACCCTCATAGTAGGGACGTGGTTTTCAACATTTTACACGATCCCCACTTCTCCATCTCTCAACTACTTCCACTTCCTATGAGATCATGGTGCGTTCAACTATGACTTGTATAAATAGGTTTTTCAACCTATTTCAACCAACAAGTGTTATCAACACGAGTATCCAGAAAACACCAAGAACTTATAGCTTACATTCCGCAAGCAAGTTCCACATTCTGATACAAGTCATAAACAGCCACACCTTCATAGTTAACCTCTCAACACCTTCTTCGCTTCCCTCCCTAATATCAACCCTTCTCCTTCATTTTGTGACCCAAGCAAGATTGGAACGAACATTTCTTGGTTTAGGCCAGAATTGTACAGATTGATCTCTCGAATCTAAAGTAATCCCGTGCAGTGCATTTGTTTAGGGTTTAGATTTGTTTCTCGGCGGCACACCCAAATTTACCATTTCCAGCAGAATCAGTTTTTACCCCAAAACACTTGGTTATTCGCTTCCACAACCATAAATATTCTTATTTAGAAAATTATATTAGTTTTTCGTTTCAATGGGAGACTATGTTACTAAAGATGAACTTACAAGGGTCTCGCAAAAGAACTAGCCAAGTCGACAGAGTCAACTAATAAGAAGATTGATCTCTAAGAAGAAAAATTTGATAAGTTTTTTGTACGCTTTAACAAAAACATGAAACTTGAAGATGAAGAAAGTTATGAAGGTGAAGAGAAATCATTAAAATATAAATATATCTCTAAAGGAAAAGATAAGCATTCCTTCTTTCATGAAACTCATATCCATGAAGAGATATTACAGCATATGAGAAAGAAGAAACGATGTGAAAGTTTTCTCAACATCCCTAAAAAGAAGATCTTAACTCTTAAGTTTGATAGCGACGATGATGATACCCTTGAAGATGAATTAGAGAAGAGATGGACGGAAGATAAACGTCTTAACTCTGGACAAAACCCTTATGGATCTCTTCCGGAGTATAAATTAAAGGATGATATTCCAAACTTCAATGGAAGTTTCAAAATTGAAGACTTGTTGGACTGGTACTATGAAGTTAAAGGTTTTTTTTTTGAATTTGAATTTATGGAGGTACCTGATAATTCAAAGGTGAAACTTGTAGGTTACAAACTCAAAGGAGGTGTTGCAAATTGGTGGGAAAATTTATCTGGAGATGGTTTCAAGTATGATAAGCCACCTGTACGTACTTGGGAAAGGATGAGGAAACTTCTTAGAGATATATTTCTTCCAAGATTCTACAAACAACAGTTGTTTTTCAGGTTACAAGCTTGTCAAAAGGGTGCAAGACTAGTAGAAGATTATGTAACTGAATTCTATAATTGGTTGCACGCAATCAACTCTATGAATCAGAGGAACAACTCGTGGCTAGTTTTATTAAAAGGTTAAATAGAGTTATTCAACATGGCATGACTCAATCTGTTTACACTATGGTTGAATCTATTCAACAAGCTCTCAAGGTTAGACTCCGCCTCTTTCGTTCCCTAAAGACTCAACAGCCTAGACTGAGTAACCGTTTCCAAGGTAATTACAAAACTTCTTTGCCTTACAATAATTCTTACAATGATGCTTATTATTACTATGAAGATACAAGTTACTCTTGTTCTCGTCCACAATAGCAAACACCCAACTTTTCTTACACTCAATCACATATCCCTCCAATTACATAACCTATTCTACTTAATCCAGCAGAGTCTTCAACTAGTAACCAGTCACACTTTATTGCTAGTTGTCCAAACAATTCACCTAATGCTCGTTTTATAGCTAAGAGTAAACCAAAATTTCCACCCCTTACAAAGCTGCCAAACCCATATTATAATTTTCGTGGAGATAAGTGTAACAAATGCCAGCATCCAGGACATACTTCATCCGAATATCGAAAATTTCATGGCTTTGTTACAGATAATCAAAATATTATTCCTCGAGAGAATATTCAAAAATTCAGTGGTCTTGTTAATGATCCTAGTAATGAGTTTGAAAGGTCAGAAGAAGATGAAATATTTTCTGACGATGATGTTGTTGTACATGAAGCTTATGTTGAACAATGATCCGTCCACTTTTACTGAATCAACCATCTTATTCACAAAGAAACAGTATTTTCAAGTCAAAGTGCATAGTAGGAAGAAAGTTGTGTGACATGATTGTCGAAAGTGAGAGTATGTACAATTATATTGATAGACACGTGGTTGAGAAATTGGGTATGCATGTCACTCAATATCCTAATTCATACTATGTTGGTTGGGTTAATAGTTCTTCGTCTCAATATATTACACACCAATGTCTTGTACATTTTTCTTTCCCAGGATATGAAGATTTAGTTCTATGTTACGTGATTAATATGACATCAACACATCTTCTTTTAGGAAGACCTTGGAAATATGATATACGTGTTTTTCATAATTGCTATGAGAATACATATACCTTTTACAAAGATGGAAAAAGGAAGGTGTTAATTCCTTCTAAATCATCTTCTGTTTATATAGAGCATAGTGATGGGAAAACAAGTGCTTTAGTATATACAATTGTAAAAAAACTACAGACACATACTCTTAGTTCACATGAAGACTCTAAACCAATGATTGATATTCCAGAGAAGATGCAACCTTTACTCAATCAGTTTCATGCATTATTTCATGATGAGCTGCCTAGATCATTACCTCCTTTAAGAGATTTGCAACATCAAATTGATTACATTCCAGGTGCATCCCTTTTAAATCATGCTCATTGTCGGTTAAGTCCTAAAGAACATGAAATATTACAGCGTTAAGTGGATGATTTGTTATAAAAAGGTTTAATCAGACTCAGTAAAAGTCCCTGTGCTAGTCCAACATTTCTAGTTGATAAAAAAAGGTGGAGGATGGAGAATGTGCATTGACTCTCGTGCTTTAAACAAGATCACAATTCCGTACAGATTTCAAATTCCAAGATTGGATGATATTATTGATATGGTTGTTGGTTCAAATTTATTTACTAAACTTGATTTACGCAGTGGTTATCATCAGATTCTCATTGGAGAGGGTGATGAGTGGAAAATATCTTTTAAAACACGTGAAGGCTTATATGAATGGCTTGTAATGCCATTTGGGTTATCTAACGCGCCTTGTACTTTCATGCAATGAATGAATCAGGTACTGTAATATCTTTCCTTGGTAAATTCATCATTTTTGATGATATTTTGATCTGTAGTCGCAGTGAAGACGAACATCTCTTCCATCTATCTTAAGTATTTCAAGATCTTGTTGACAATGCACTCTATGTGAATCTTAAAAAGTGTACTTTTATCTCCAATACAATCACCTTTTTAGGATACATAATGTTTTATCAAGGAATTGCAGTTGACAACTCGAAAATTAAAGCCATATCTGAATGGCCTACTCCAACATGTATTAAAGATGTTAGGAGTTTTCATGGTCTGACATCTTTTTATAGACGTTTTATTCACATCTTTAGTTCTATAACTACTGGAATGACTGATTGTTTGAAACAAGAAAATTTTATGTGGACTGAAGAAGCAGATAAGAGTTTTAATCTTCTTAAAAAAAAATGTGTAGTGCTCCAGTGCTTGCAATGCCGGAATTTACTAAACCATTTGACTATGATGCTTCTATTATGGGAATTGGTGTTGTATTATCTCAAAGTGGCCATCCAAATTCTTTTCATAGTGAAAAAAATTCAGAAGATAAAAAGAAGTGGTCTACCTATGAACTTGAATTGTATGCTCTTGTTCAAACTTTAAAACATTGGAATACATATCTTGTTTATAGTGAGTTTGTTGTTAACACTGACAATCAAGCTTTGAAGTTCTTACAAGCTTTTGCTAAAGTCAATCGAATGCATGATAGATGGTCGTCTACAATAAATTAAAATACCTTCTCTATCAGACAAAAAAATGGTAAATTGAATCAAGTTGTTGATGTTTTGAGTAGACGTGCTCACCTTCTTGTAACTCTTCGCTATGACAGTATAGCTTTTGACTACATCAAAGATTTGTATGTTGATGATGAAGATTTTAAGACAATATGGGATCAATGTGGAAATATGACTACCGGAGTCAATGACTTTCAAATTCAAGATGGATTTTTATTTAAGGGTAATCGTCTCTGCATTCCAAAAGGCTCTTTATGACTTCATTTAATTCATGAACTACATGGTAGTAGTTTTGCTGGACAGTTTGGTCGTGATAAAACTATTTCTTTAGTTTAAGAACGTTATTATTGGCCTTCATTGAAGAGGGATGTACAAATTTTTTCCCAAAAATGCATGCTTTTCCATCGTTCCAAGGGTACCATTCAAAACACAGGTCTTTACACAATCTTTGCCAGTTACTGAAGCCCCTTGGGTTGATGTGGGTATGGATTTTATCCTTGGATTTCCGCGTACTGCTAAAGGCAATGACTCTGTAATGGTTGTTGTTGATAGATATTCTAAAATAGAACACTTTGTTGCATGTAAGAAGAATACAGATACTTCATGTTAGAGCACTGCTCGGTCGAACTTGCAAGCGTTGCTATCTCAAGCTTGTTGTCAAGTTTAGTTGCCAAAACTATAAGTCTTGATTTCTAGTCTACTTATAGCTAAGTCTCAGTTTAGGATAGAAAGTATAGTTGAGCATGAGACTTCACGGCGTTCATCGATTGAAGACGAAGAACTACTAAGGGGGAGCTTGTGTAACTTCATCAACAAAAGGTATGTGGAGACTTGAACTCATCTATCACTCAAAAGTCTATATACTCTATCACCTATTTGAGACAAAAGTAGTATAGCTATATAGACTTCAATTATACACATTTGATATTTCGAGCTAAGTTTAACTCGCTTACATATTTCTCGAAATATGTGTTGGTAAGATTTAACTTTAACCAAGTTCATCTTATATTCTTGACGAAAGTCAAAAGATGATCATATGAAAATTGCCTGGTAACATCTTACATGATTTGTGTGAGACAGTCATTTGATGTAGACTCGGAATGTTTCGTATTGATCATTCGATCACTTGAAATTGCTTTGAAGCTAATAGTTTGTGTGAGACAGCTATTGTCGTCTTCCAAGAATGTTTTAATGGTTGAAATGAGAGTTTAGAACAATTGGATATAAGGATAGTATGCGTACTTGCATATATGTAATCCAAGTCCGGGAACCATGGTATGCATACCCATATGCGTACTGGTTGGTTTAGTGAAGTCCGGGAACCTTGTACGCATACCGGTACGCGTACTGGCGTAAGGTTCAGGTCCGAGAATTTCTGCTGAGTTTGGAAGGTATGCGTACTAGTTCGCGTACTGGCGAACCCAAACTTAGTCCGGCCATTTAGGTACGCGTACCCGTATGCATACCTAAGTGGATAATGTTCTAAAATCGGTTTGTTCATGAACTAATACATTTATATAGTAAGGAATGCAATCTTTTACAAACCATGGCTATAATGTTCATGACTTGATTCGAGTGAATCAAAATCGATTTTGTTTCAATTGTGTCTTGTATACTTCTATGAGAATATAAACAATTGAACAACCCTAGATCTAGTTTCATTTGAGTCATTTGAACTAGTTATGATTAAGATGAATAAGGTTGATATGAAAGTGTTCATATGGCTAACTTCGTGTAGGACCAGAATATCGCGACAGCAATACTTCACGAGATTAATAAACGACTGCGTCGCGAAGGAGTCGCATGGAGGTAAATAAATGACGTAATAGATGACGATAGTTAGAATATGAGGAAAGTATGAAAGACTTGGCGAGATTTAAGAGTGTCGCGAAGGCAAACAGTCGTATATTCGCGAGCGTTCGCAAGACGTTTCCGAAAATAAGGGACAGTATAGCTGTCACCCACTATGTAATGCCCTATATAAAGGGTCGAGTAAGTCTGTTGTAGGAGAGATCTTTTTGAATTGTGAAACAAGTCATTAGGAGAGAGAAAGGAAAGAGAGATTGTAATTTCTTTAGCTTTGTTCTACATTTCTTTGTAAATCTTTCAAGAAAACAATTAATAAAACACATCATTGTTGATCTTCCAATGGATTGATTAAACAGATTTGAGTGAGGGGTGTAGTGTGGGAAAACCTGCAACTACATATGCGCTAGAAACAGGGATTGAAGAAGATCAACCTTGTGAATTGGAAGAATTAGGGATAACAAAAAAGAAATCTTGAATAATTTTTAACAAATTACCAAAATTAAGAAATGGCTAGGAGAAAGAATGCATCAGAACTACCAACGATCGTAAGGAGAAGTGGAAGATTAGTGGGAGAAAGAAGAAATGAAGTAGGTGAACCATCAAGGATAGATGCAAGAAATGGAGAAGAAGATCCAATTCAACCGTCAACACAACCACCAATTCAACCATCAACACAACCACCAAATCAACCATCAACACAACCACCAATTCAACCAGCACTAAACAGAGTAATCGATTATGATAGAGTGAGCGTGCATACATGGAGATCGATTCTACGGAAAGAGAAGAAATACAACAATTGATGAATGATAGACAGGAAGAGAGAAATCGAGAAGAGATGGGAGAAACAATTCGTGGAAATGAAGAAATCGCGGCATTAGAAGCGCCGAGACAAACAATACACGAAGAAAGGCGGTTAGAAACGAGAAGAACGCGCGAATCTAACAAGGCAAAACCACGAGTTGAGGATGGAAAATAGGAGGCTGCAAAACATGTAGGTCAAGAAGTAGTAACAGATCGAGATCAAGATTCGAGTAGAGAAAATGGGAGGAGAACATTGCCCGTAGAAAACATTAATGAAGAAAATTTGGAAAGAGAGTTAAGTCATGGCGAAGGAGGTCGCAAGAGAGAGAACTAATAGAAAATCGTTATATTTTGGTAAACAACCATGATGATGGAAATCAAGAAGATAGGCGACCTCGAGGACGAGAATAACCCAATTAATGAAGAAAATCGGAGGAAAGAAGAAGAGCACTACATGGGAGAGAAACACAAAGGAAACAAAAGGAAATTGAAGATGATATTGAAAAGCATTACATTGAGCAAGCACGTTTAGCTCGCGAGAGAGAGATTGAGAGCGAAATGGAAAATCGGGAATTAGAAGAAGCGACCCGGCAGAATAATCATGATAATCGAGAGAGGAGGCGTGAGCGAAATCGCAATAATGGAGACATTAACGAAAAATACGAAAGAATACAAAAAAGTAGACACGAACGAAGAAGGAGAGAAGCGAGAATTAAAGAGACCGATCAATTCAAATTCGAGGCAAATGAACAAATTCTCGAGAATTGGCGAGAGATGAGAGGAATATTGAACAACAGAAGAGAAAGGAGGAGGGAGAAGGCGATTAGATGAAGCTATCGCGGAGAGGTCTGCGAAAAATCCTTTTACATTAGAAGTGCGATTAGGAGGAATACCCCAAAATGCAACTTACCAAATTAACCAAAGATTTTTGATGGATCCACTTGTGCGGTACAACACATCAAGGCTTATGTGAGATGTATGCTACAATGGGAAAACCATGACGCTATATTATGCAAATATTTTGCGTCAAGTTTAACAGAGAAGCATTGAAATGGTTTGAGGGTTTACCAAGGAATACAATCACATCATTCAATCATTTACAGGCTATATTCTTGGGGGCGTATATAAGTAACAACTCTTCGCGACCTGGCATTGAAGATGTATTTGGACTAAAACAAAGAGTTGGCGAGAGTTTGAGACATTTAACCTGTCGGATGGAAGACGATGTGCAGCGAGATGGCCGCGGGGTAGATGAAAGATACCTCATACTCGTCATTCATAAATGCTATGTTCGCAACCAATCTATTATATGTTCAAAGTTTTCGAGTTAAGAATACAATTACAATGACTGAATTACGAGAGCTCCAGGAGGAATATATTGCTTTAGAAGAAAGACGAACGAGATGGAATCTTACCCAAGTGACAAACACAAATTCTAATGTTGCGAATGGAAGTTTATTACCTCAACTAATACACACAAAGTGGCGAGCACATCGCAAGGTCAACAAGAAAGAAAAGCAATTGATATAGAACCAAAGTTAGTAGCTATGGGAAGTCGCGATCAAGAAGAGTTTGAAAGAGAAAGAAATTTCTACAACTGTGGCGGAAACAATAAAATTCAAAGACTTGATCAACCACAAGAAACCTATGGAGGTCAAAGGTATAACTCGCAAGAGACTTATGGAGGCCGAGGCGAACTATCATAGAGGACAAATAAGTCGCAGAGTAGTGTGGGAGGAAATTAAAATGCCGCCATTGAATGCCAAAGTGTGGAAAAAATATGGGAAGCAATACTTTTGATGGAAAATATACCTGCACCATGGAACATGGGAAGTGAACCACCACCGGAGATAGAAGTCACGAGTTCTGTTCTTACCACCGCTTTCATGGGCACTTAACAAATGACTACAGAAACATCAAGAGAATTATCCTAAGAATGATTGATCAAGGAAAGTTAAATCACTTTTTAAAAGAAGAAGAGAAAGTTCAACATTTGCCACCCCCACCGGCAAAGGGAAAAGAAACATTTGTTATAGAAGTCGGAGCAAAGGCTAAAAATTTGTTTTGTAACTCCATTGTCCACTCATACCGCACTATTGAAGACTTTCATGACAATGTACTTAGTAGAGTTTTCGCGAGAGATGCTGATGATAAAGAAGTGATGAATGTTGCGAAGACATCGCAGCTAAAAGAGTGGCAATTGCAGATTATTTCTTTCTCGGCTGAAGAAGTACCCAAAGGAAGAGAAGTACATGACAGTCCACTGGTTGTGAAGTTGGAAATTAATCCAAAACCCATTGATGGCGAAGACGATGAAGCGGAAACTTGTTGGGCAATCAATAGAATATTGATCGACACTGGCAGTTCAGTCAACATTCTTTTCTACCATACTTACAAAACTATGGGAGGAAGAGATGAAGACTTGATCCCTTCAACATACAAAATATATGGTTTCAACGGTACCGCGAACAAGCCCAAAGGCGAAGTGCACATGAGGATACCCTTGCAGGGGTTATCGATCGATATTTTGTTTTGTGTAGTTGATGTGGAATCTCCCTACAATGCATTGATTGGAAGACCATGGCTTCATCAAATTCTGTTATAGCTTCGACATACCATCGGTGCATAAAATTTCCACATCCTAGCGGTGTTGGGATTATAAAAGGAGATTGGATAGAGGGGCAAAAGTGTTATGAGGTGGATGTAGAAAGTCTGCGAAGATAGAACAAAGAAAAAGAAAGGTTGGAGGAAGAATGTACAGGATGAACAAAGAAAAGAAAGACTAATGGTAGATGCCATAGAAACAAAAGAAGAAGAGATGTCACAAGTGACTGCACAAAAATAACTGAGTATCATGATGCAAAGGAGACATTGAAATGGTGGAATGATGCGGAAGCAGAAGGAAGTAAGAATAAAAGGTGTAAAAAATGAATAATTGTGAGAAAAGATAACAATTTAATGATGAAAGCGTGATAAGGATAAGAAGCAGAGATAATGGTTGCGGAAACATTGTGCGAGAATCTCGCCATGAAGAATATATTCAAATCTATTGAATAATGGAAATGAGATTGTGCGATACTTTCGCAGACAAATGATTGAATAAATTGATAAAATGAATGAGTGAGTGAATGGGACAAACCTTTATGGCGTACACCCTAGTTCGCGAATGATATTTCGCAAGAGGCAAATGTAAGACCTAAAGTACGTCATATAAGGGGGTATCTCTTAACATGGCTCAGGTGGAAGGTTACACCGCTCCTGAAACCTGGGTCATGGAAATTTGGGGCCCATGAAAGCCTATCCGGGAGAGATACCTTGGATTTCCAACTATATATATAAGGTTATACCCTGGTTGGACGCCCGAGGGTCTTTCCCAAGGAGTCGTTGTATGACCAAGGCGCCGAGGTACACGGTTGAGTCAAGAGTGCGGGGAGCATGGAACTTCCTTACCACTCTTGACAAGTCTTGGCACATGCTGCACTCTGACCGAAGAAAACTCCACTTAGGGTGCAGTCTCGTAACCATAAACCATATAGGTATAAGGGATAAGAGGCTCACGAAAACAACTGGTTGTTGTTAAGACCGGATGGGAGGAGCTAGTCTTGTATGGCCGATGTACGCCTCCTTGAAGGGGCAACCAGGAGAAGATAAGGGCGGCACCCTCCATTAGGGAGCCGATAAGTGTCAAAAGACGCAAATGTCATGAGGCTTTATTCTCGCAAGAGAATTTAGGCTTGTCATATTTGTGCAATGATCCTGCAGAGGCAATAATATTACCGCGAGGGTAAGACGAGATCAATGGGTTTTTACATGAAAGTGTAAGAACGTCCTGCGATTTCGTCGCAAAGATGACAATGTCATGGGATTTTATGGTCGCAAGAACATTTAAACCTGTTATATTGTCGCGAATATAATATCCTGCAAAGGCAAAAATACTTAAAAAATGATAAGACAAGGTCAATGGGTCATTATATGAAAGTGTAAAGACGACCTGCGATCTTGTCGCAATGAGGGGTGGCAAAATAAGACCTTTACTTAGGAAGGCATAATAAGACCACACAAATAATGATAAGGCAAGGTCAATAGATTTCTTAATCCATGAAGATATCTTGCGATCTTGTCGCGGTGATATTGTCAAAAAAAAAAAAAAAAAAAAAAAATATATATATCTCGCGAGAATGATTATATTATTTAACTCGCAAAGTTGATTATATCTTATGAACAGAGGCAGAGGCAAGTGTGAAGTTATAATTATAAAGAAGGGTTGTTTGATTAATATATCTGAACAAAGGGAGCAAAAGTTGAAATTTACATTCAATAGTCAAAGATATGTATACAGATATTACAAGAAATCAAAGAAGAAAGAGAAGTTATTTCTTTGCTGGTTCTTCTTCTTTATTTGATTCTTGGGTTTCTTCTTCTTCATCTGATTCTTTGGTTCCATCACTCTCGTCGTCAGATTCTTCTTCTTCATTAGCTTCACTATCAGAAACATCTGAGACAGGCAAGTTCTTGGGAACTTCTTCAGCGAGAAAGGGATATGAATGAAGAGGGATGTTGTGATCCTTACAAACTATTTCCATAGCTTGATTGCGAAAACGAACAACATCATTATTAAAATTCGCCACTGTAGTTTGGAATTGTTTGCTTCAATTTAGAATATCTATTCTCGCGAAGAGAGAGATCTTTTATGAGACGCTCTTTTTCGATTTCAAGCTCTCCAATCCTTGTCTCAAATCTCTTTTCGATTCTCAAAACATGAGGAAATGAATTAATTTTAATAATACAAAAGGAAAAATAACAGAAAAAAGTAAAGAAGTATAACAAACAACCTTCTCTTTCAAAGATCATATCCTTGATTAAGGTAGTTTGCTCGGTGCGAAGACTAACATCAACACCTAAGTTATTTCTAGCGTTATCTAAAACCTTCGCAGCCCAAGCAAATTCATCATCATTATTTATGACAAAAAGTGAACGAATTTGGTCTTCTCGCTCGCTAAGCATGGTATTCTCGACGAAGGAGTTCATCTCGCTCAACTTGCACATCAAGGAGAGATTTTTGAAATTTTGCTAATGCATGTGCACCTCTGTTAGTAATGCGATCTTTCTCATCTATGAGATCACTAAATTTCTTCCTTAAAGTTTTGGTCTTCTTCTTGAGTCAACGTACTTTCGTTTAAAAAGATTAGCCAAATTTAAACTAGATCTATGCTCGATTTTTAAGTGATGATGTTTGGATTGAAGATCCTTTAATGAAAGAAGGTTAGCATCATTTGATGAACTACTTAGAGATTCATTGAGGCGAGCAAGGAGTACATCATCATCCATGGGCTCGGGAAATGAATGAAGAAGAATGGACTCTTCGAGAGAGATTATATATGTCTGCGAAAATAGTAAATTAGGCAAAGAAAAGTAAATGGTAAAATAAAAGAAATCGAGGAATAAAATTGTTATACCATAAAGTCGCTTATTTGCGCTTTCAAGAGTAGATACTCTATTTTGTTGAGAAGTAAGTTCAGCCTCCGAGTTGTTTAATCCGTTCATCCTTCTCGCGAGATGACGCAGCCCCAATTTCTAGTTCTCGAATCCTCTTGTTCAATTGCAAGTTCTTCTTTTCAAGGTTGTTGCGTATTCTCTCAAGGTCCGAGGCAAAGCAACAAAAGCAGCTCTCCCAGATCAGAAAAAAATAAATATATATATAGAGAAATAATTAAAGATAAGAGCGGAGTCACAAAGAGGTAAAGAGGTGTGAACATACCAAAGCATTGAGAGCATTTAAAAGGTCAGGTGTTATTGTTCGAGAAACTCCACGAAAAGACTCGATATCCTCCAACAACGGGGCATCACGGATCTTAACGATAGTTTCGCAAGTAGCGGACAAGTTGCTATCGCCAAAACCTTGCATAGAATCGGTAAAGACATTAGATAAAAGCGCCATAGCGAAGTATCCAATGACTTCCCTTAGCGTAAGAGGTGCCAATTTCATTTTCATCTTCCGAATTCTCGCTAGATTGGGAGTTAGAATGTGAAGGAGGTTGGAGTCTCCGTCTTTTGGAGGATGGGCCGAAGATTTGTCCTTGCGAGAAATGGCCTTGTTCTTGCCTTTAGCCTTCGCAGCTTCAGCTTCTCCATCATTAATCTTTGCGATTTCAACTTCTTCAACACCAATCTTCACACACGAATAAAGATAAGAAACAGAGGCAACAATATTGTTTAAAATAACAAAAGAAAATGTTTCTTACTTCATCCGTGAGTGATCGAAGTATCGCTGAGGATATTTGGTTGAGGATTCTCTTTGTATTTCTTTCTCATTCTGGTGACCTAAAATTTTTCTAAAAAGTTAATGAAGGCAAGAAATGGAAGACATAGCGAAGCAAATCTAAAATGAATGATATGTATATACCTCTATTGTCTTCTCGTGGCCATTTAAACTCCCAAGGATGATAATTCGTGAGATTGGCCGGGAGTGCATGTGAGCTCACGATATAAGGTCCACTCGTAAGAGAGGTACAACCCACCACTTTTCATCTTTGGAGTAGCGAGGGATATTATTTTTACCCGAATGCTACCAATGTCTTGCATAAGCAGTTTGTCGGCATCAACGTTATCATTTTTCTTCAATCGAACACCCCAGCGAGATTTATCGTTTCTCATAGTTATGACCGAATAATTTGCAAAGAAATTATCCACGATACTTCTCGGCAACTATTGGTAAATTCGCAAATTGGGGATTTCTAACATTGTCGATATAAAGATCCTTTACCGGCACCACGAGAGGCGAACTCAAGCATTAGGCGAATACAATCGCCGTTCAATTGATAAATAGCCCGCGAGAATTTCTCGTGAGCAAGAATCTCATAAAATAATGGTATTTCGGGATTATATAAAGGAATGGGGAGCCCTGCGAAAGTTGACCTAGCGAGACTATAATTTTACGATCATCACATTGATGATCGTAAAACAATTTTGCAGAAAGCATAGATGAGGATTCTTGATGTGGAATGGTAGATAAAGTGAAACTCTTTTCCCGTAATTTCTTTTGAATATCGAGAAAATGAGGAGCGTATGTACGACCAAGTGAAGCCATTATCAGAGTATAGGAATGAAGGGAGAAGTGAAGAATTGAAAAGGAAGCAGTAGCAGAAGCGCAAATTGCGGAAGGAGAAAGGTGAAGAAAAGTTGCAGAGGGAAAATAAAAAGAGAAGAAGAGAAAGAGGAGAAAACTATATATAGAGAAGAGAGTTCTCGAGAAAACAAATGCATTTAATGAGAGAAGGGACGTGAATGGTTAAGAATAATCGGTTGAAAGAGACGTGTCAAGAAAAGAGTGGAAGAAGAAACACCTGTAATAAATTCCGTACATAAACAAAACGAGTGAAAATAAACAATCGCAAGATAAAGATAAGCAGTTGCGGCACTTTAAAATATTGGTTCTCATGACATTCTCTTCTTCGCAGAGAAGACATGAGAAGAGGCAAGATGTAGGACCTTAATATCGCGACAAAGAATACTTCACGAGATTAATAAACGATCACTACGCGAAGGAGTCGCATGGAGGTAAATAAATGACGTAATAGATGACGATAGTTAGAACATGAGGAAAGTATGAAAGACTTGGCGAGATTTAAGAGTGTCGCGAAGGCAAACAGTCGTATATTCGCGAGCGTTCGCAAGACGTTTCCGAAAATAAGGGACAATAGTACCGTCACCCACTATGTAATGCCCTATATAAAGGGTCGAGTAAGTCTGTTGTAGGAGAGATCTTTTTGAATTGTGAAACAAGTCATTAGGAGAGAGAAAGGAAAGAGAGATTGTAATTTCTTTAGCTTTGTTCTACATTTCTTTGTAAATCTTTCAAGAAAACAATTAATAAAACACATCATTGTTGATCTTCCAATGGATTGATTAAACAGATTTGAGTGAGGGGTGTAGTGTGGGAAAACCTGCAACTACACTTCGGTTAACTATTGTTGAGCCAACAAAGGTGCACACGTTTAGGTACGGTTACTCATATCTAAATGAAGTCACCTTTCATTTTTGTGTAACAAGCTAAGTTTGATCTAACGGTCGAAAGATATTAGCTTGAGTCTAATCAGGTTTTCATCTAACGGTGAATATTGAATGCTTTGTTACCAAGGTAGCATTAATTGCAAACCATGATTTGAAGACTATATAAAGGAGGACTCTAGCAACTGGGAAACCTAATCCCCACACCTTCTGTGTGATACTAGTTGCGACTAGAGTCGATTCTCCTTTAACCTTAGGTTTTTCATGAAACCCTGTAGGTTCACGACTTAAAGACTTCATTGGGATTGTGAAGCCAAACCCAACTATTTTATCTATAGTTGTGTGTTCTGATCTTGTTGTTTATTTCGTGATTGAGCGCTATCTTCTCTAAGATTTGCTTGAGATTTAATCTTCGATAGTGTAGGATCAGAATATCGTAACACCAACACCTCTGCGAAATCCATAAACGACACATAGCGAAGGCGTCGCAGACGAGTAATATAAATGACGCAATGGATGACGACAGCCAAAACACGAGAAAGATGTGAAGACCTAGCGAGATCTAGGAGTGTTGCGAGATTATATATTTGTACACTTGCGATATTTCGCAAATCATTCCCGAAAATAAAGGACATCTTAGCTGTCATCTATTATGTAATACCCTATATACCAAGGCGCAGAGGTACACGGTTGATCCAAGGGTGCCTGGGGCATTTGAAGTGTCTCGGCCATTCTTGGCAAGTCTTGGCTTATGTTGCACTCGGCCCGAAGAAAACTCCACTTAGGGTGCAGTCTCGTAACCATAAGCCCTATGGGTAAAAGGGATAAGAGGCTGCGAAAACAACTGGTTGTTGTTAAGACCGGATGGGAGGAGCTAGCCTTGTATGGCAGAAGTACTCCTCCTTGAAGGGGCAACCAGGGAGAAGATAAGGGAGGCACCCTCCATTAGGGAGCTGATAGTGTCAAAAAAGACGCAAATGTCATGAGACTTTATATTCGCAAGAATATTTAGGCTTGTCATATTTGTGCAACAATCCTGAAGAGGCAAAAATACAAAAGAGTAGCTAAGACGAGATCAATGGGTTCTTACATGCAAATGTAAAGACGTCCTGCGATTTCGTCGCAAAGACGGCAATGTCATGGGGCTTTACGTTCGCAAGGATATTTAGGCCTGTCATATTGTCGCAAGAAAATATCCCACAGAGGCAATAATACTAAAAAAATGATAAGACAAGATCAATGGGTCATTACATGAAAGTGTAAAGACGTCCTGCGATTTTTTCGCAAAAATGAGAGGTGGCAAAATAAGACTTTTAACTAGGAAGGCAAAATAAGACCACACAAGAGAAATGATAAGGCAAGATCAATGGGTCATTACATGAAAATTTAAGGACGTCCTGCGATCTTGTCGCAATGATAAAGTTCAGCAGAAAATATCTGCGAAATTATGCTTAATCTCCCATTCGAATACAAATAACAGTGGCAAGTATGGGAATGAACAAGAACATATTATTTGTCTTCATATGACAGATTTACGCATATATTGATTAACCATATTGAAAAAAACAATTGCCCTTTATGTGCAGGAAGAAACAAGAAAGATAGAAATTGTATTCAAAGACCCAAGAAATTCGCAACAAAAGAATAAATCCAAAGATGGGCAAAATGATGAAAATCAGAGAGACAGACACCGCCAGAGGCGAGATAATCAAGAGGATGGAGAAAATCAGGAAGAAGGAAGGAGAATATTACATGGGAGAGAAGTACAAAGAAATCACCGAGCAATTCAAGATGAAATTGAGAGACATTATACCAACAAGCGCATCTAGCTCGCGAGGGAAAGACTAAGAGCAGAAATGGAAGAACAAGAACTACAAGAGGCAATTCGCCAAAACAATCATGATAATCGAGAAAGGAGGCGTGAGCGTGATCGCAATAATGTTAATATCAACGAAGAATACGATAGAGCATTAAGGAGAACTGAAAGACGGCAAAGAGGAGAAAACGAGAGATATAATGGTGTGCGAATTCATGAAAGGAATGAAAGAGAAGATCGCAGAGAAAGACGGGAAGAAAATGATGACCAAGAGAATCAAAACGGATATGAACGCAGAAGAAGAGAGGCGGAGTTAAAAAGGCCAGTGGAAGATAATTCTAGTATAAATGAACAAATTTTGAAAGAGCTAGCGGAAATGAGAGGAATGTTAAATAATAAGAAAGAAGGAGGCAGAGACAATTAGATGAAGCTATAGAAGAAGTCTGCGAAAACCCCATTCACACGGAAATACAATTAGAAAGAATACCCCCAAAATGCAATTTGCCTACATTAACCAAAGATTTTTGATGGATCAACTTGTGCAATACAACACATCAAAGCTTATTTGAGATGTATGTTACAATGGGAAAATCATGACGCTATATTGTGCAAATACTTCGCATCAAGTTTAACAGGAGAAGCTTTGAAATGGTTTGAAGGCCTGCCAAAAAATATTATAGCATCCTTCAATCATTTACAGGCTATATTTTTAGGGGCGTACATAAGTAACAATTTCTCGCGACATGGCATTGAAGATGTATTTGGATTAAAGCAAAGGGTTGGAGAAAGTTTGAAACATTTGACCATGAGGTGGAAGACAATGTGTAGCGATATGGCGGGTCGTGTTGATGAGAGATACCTCATTTTATCATTCATTAATGCTATGTTCGCAACCAATCTGTTATACATTCAAATTTTCAGAATTAAGAACACAATCACAATGACTGAGCTGCGAGAATTACATGAGGAATATATTGCTCTCGAGGAAAGACAAAATGAGATGGAATCATATCCAGTTGTGAACACAAGTTCGAATGCAGCGAATGCAAGCTTGTTACCTAAGTTGATAAATACAGTGGCGAGCACCTCGCAAGGACAACCAGACTTGGTAATGGGTGATAATCAACAGAAGCTAGTGGCTATGGGGAGTCGTGACCAAGAAGAATACGAGAGAGAAAGAAATTTCTATAACCGCGGTGGAAATAATAAAATTCAAAGACTTGATCAGCCGCAAGAAAATTATGGAGGTCAAAGGCAAAATTATCATAGGGGACAAGGAAGTCGCAGGATAGTATGGGAAGAAATTGAGACACCACCTCTAAATGCTAGCGTGGAGAAAATATGGGAAGCTATAATCTTGATGGAAAATATACCAACACCATGGAACATGGGAAAGGAGCCACCTCCAAGCGAGAGAAGCCATGAATTTTGTTCTTATCACCATTTCCATGGACATATAACAAATGACTGCATAAATATAAAGAGAATCATCCTCAGGATGATAGATCAGGGAAAATTAAATCATTTTCTAGTAAAGAAAGCACAACCTCAAGTATTGCCGCCACCTCCTCCAGAAATTCAAAGGGCGAACACAACAAAAGAACGTGAAACATTTGTGATAGAAGTTGGGGCAAAAGCAAAAAATCTGTTTTGTAACTCTATTGTACATTCGTACAAGACAATTGAAGATTTCCACGATATTACTCTCAGCAGGGTTTTCGCAAGGGATGCCAATGATAAAGAAATAATGAACACCGCGAAGACATCGCAACTGGAAGAATGGCAGAAGCAGATCATTTCTTTTACCGCGGAAGAAGTACGTGAGGCCGGAGAAATGCATGACAACCCACTTGTGGTAAGATTGGAGATCAACCCAAAACCCAGCGAGGATGAAGATGATGAAGCTGAGATTTCTTGGGCAATCAACAGAATTTTGATTGATACGGGGAGTTCCATGAACATTCTTTTTTATCATACTTACAAAACCATGGGAGGGAAATATGCAAATTTGATACCTTCAACCTATAAAATTTATGGTTTTAATGGTACTGCAAATAAGCCTAAAGGAGAAGTTCACATGAGAATTCCACTGAAAGGATTGTATAATGAAATCTTATTTTGCGTTGTTGATGTGGAATCACCATATAACGCATTAATTGGGCGACCTTGGTTACATGAGATTCTAGGCGTAGCATCGACTTTTCATCAATGTATTAAGTTTCCTCATCCAACTGGTATTGGGATTATAAAAGGAGATTGGATAGAAGGGAAAAAGTGTTATGAAGTTGATATAGAATCTTGCGAAGAAAGAGCTGCAAAGAAGAAAGATTGGAAACACAGCATCAGAGAAAAACAAAAAAGTGAAAGGTTGATGGTAGACACCATAGAATGGGAAGACCGGCGAGAATATGACCTAGCGATATTATGATTTTTTGATCATCACAACAATAATCAGTAAATAATTTGGCGGAGAGAATCGATGAAGATTCTTGATTGGGAATAGTGGATAATGTGAAACCCTTCTCTTGTAAATCCTTTTGAGCCTCTCCCAAAAGAACTTCATATCTACGACCAGATGGAGCCAATTTCAGAGTATGGGAATGATTAAGGAATTGAAGATCAAGGGAAAAAAGAAAAAGAAGATTTACAGTAGCAGAAACGGAAATTACGGAGGAGAATTGAAGAAAAATTGCAAAGAAAAAGTAAAAAAGAAGAAGAGGAGGATGAGAAAACTATATATAGAGAAGAATTCTCGAGAAGATAAACGCATTTAATGCGAGAAGGGAAGTGAATGGTTGAGAAATAACGGTTGAAAGAGACGTGTCAAGAAATGGGTGGAAGAAGAGACACGTATAATAGATTCTGTGTAAAAGTACGGAATCATATCAAAACAGATAAGGATGAACAGTTGCGGCATATTGAGCAGATTAATTCTCATGACATTCTCTCCTTCGCAGAGAAGACATGAGAAGAGGCAAGATGTAGGATCAGAATATCGCAACACCAACACCTCTGCGAAATCCATAAACGACACATAGCGAAGGCGTCGCAGACAAGTAATATAAATGACGCAATGGATGACGACAGCTAAAACACGAGAAAGATGTGAAGACCTAGCGAGATCTAGAAGTGTTGCGAGATTATATATTTGTACACTTGCGATATTTCGCAAATCATTCCCGAAAATAAAGGACATCTTAGCTGTCATCCATTATGTAATACCCTATATAAAGAGCCGAACCAGCCTATTGAGAGGGAGATCTTTTTCCGAGTGTTGGGCAAGTCATTAAGAGAGAGAAAGTTTAGAGTGATTGTAATTCTTTAGATCATTTTCCTTTTATCTTGTAAACATTCAAAGAGATTAATCAATAAAAACTATAATTGTCCATCTTAAAATGGTTTGATTGTGTGGATTCTTGTGAGGGGTGTAGTGTAGGATTTCCTGCAACTACAGATAGGAAAGATAAAAAGTAGCCACAAACATCTTCGTCTCATCGTTTGTGATTCCACAATATCTTGTTTCGCTACCATACGATTAAGATTATTGTGAGGTGATTGATATTTCTAGGTCGTTCTTCGGGAATATAAGTCCGGTTTATTAATTGGTTCATTTTCACCTTGATTTATCAAAAGACGGAACAAAACCCATAGGTTTATCTGTGGGAGACAAATTTATCTATTCAATAGACTTTTCTGTGTGAGACATATTTGTTTATCATCAAGTCTTCGACTTTGGATCGTAGCAACTCTTAGTTGTGGGTGAGATCAACTTAGGGAATCAAGTGCGTAGAATCTTGCTGGGATTCAGAGACGTAAGGATCGCAACTGTACCATGATCAGTATGAGATTAGTTAGGGATCAACTACATTCAAGTCCGAAGTTAACTTGGAGTAGGCTAGTGTCTGTAGCGACTTAATACAGTGTGGTGTTCAAATCTGGACTAGGTCCCGGGGTTTTTCTGCATTTGCGGTTTCCTCGTTAACAAAATTTTTGATGTATGTGTTATTTCTTTTCCGCATTATATTTGTTTATATAATTGAAATATCACAGGTTGTGCGTAAGTTCAATCAATTGTGAATCCAACCTTTGGTTGTTGATTAAATTGATTGACACTTGGATATTGGTTTTTGATACCGTCCAAGTCAATAACGGAGCCAAGGCTTAATGCTCGGGTCAATATCAGCGAAACCTAAATTTTCAATTTCGTCCTACCTATTTTCCCCCCACAATTGGTTGAATTCGCAAAAAAAAAAAAAACCAAGCTTATTTACACTGAAGTTTAAAAACAAGTGGGGTCCGTAGACCACATTTTTCTATGTGTGCCTCCGTCGTTGGTCCAAGTTATTTCTTATATTCAATCAGGCTCGCAAATTCCTATTTGTTTGATTGCGGATTAAAATGAGAAATCGAGATACAACTCTTGGATATATTTCCATTGATTGAGTCTGACTGTCTAGTTGATTCTCTTGGAATTGTATTGGAGTTTTCCATACAGATTGCTAAGCGAAATATTGGGTGTGGTTGTTAGACCCCGGCTTTTTCACTTCACAAGTGGCTTATTTATTTTTTGAGGAAGTAGTTCGTCTACGTGGAGTACCTAAATCTATCACATCTGATCGTGATACTAAATTTCTCAGTTATTTATGGAAATATCTTTGGATGCGGTTAGGTACTAAGTTACAATATAGTATTACTGCACATCCTCAAACTGATGGACAAACCGAAGTTGTCAACAAATCTTTAGGAAATTTAAAACGTGCTAAGATTGCTGACACTAAAGAGAAGCAGTGGGAAACTTTTCTTCCTCATATGGAGTTTGCTTTCAACACATCTGTGAATCGTTCTACTGGAAAGTCACCATTTGCAATTGTCTATTCCAAGGTTCTTCCCAAGCTTTCAAAGTCTAATGAAAAAGCTGATCAACTGGTGGATAAAGCTTCACAACTTCATCAAGAGGTGAAATCAAAGCTTGGAGATTCCAAAGCTAAGTAAAAAGCATTTGCATACAAACACAGACGTTTAAAATTTTTTGAGGAAGGAGAACTAGTAATGATACACCTTCGGAAAGAACGTTTTCTAGTTGGCACTTACAACAAAACAAAAATGAAGAAATATGGACCCTTCAAAATCTTGAAAAAAATCAGTGACAATGCTTATGTTGTCGAGCTTCCTTCCAATTGGAACATCTCTAATATTTTCTATGTGTGGGAGATCTTTACTTTTCATGGAACAAAGGATTAAGTGATTAACCCTTATGGGTCTTTACAAATACCCCTAATGGCAAACCAACTCGAGGTCGAGTTATTTTCGGCTCTGTCACTACCTAAACCACCACCTATAGCACCACACCCAACTCTTAAACAATCGATTTTGATTTACAAAACTAAACCGATGAAGAATCATTAGATCTGGTGAGGAATCACAATCTTCGACGAGAAGCCAACACCACCACTATTACGTGTGTTAAGGTTATGCATTTCCTTTCAAGTCTTTTAATTTCCTTTTCTAGTTATCACATTACAAAACTTATATCTTTGCTCAACTTTTTTCTTTCAGAATTATCTCTAATCATTCTTCCTTTCGTATCCTTTTCTTCACTATCAATTGTGATCTATTAGCAATCTCTTTGAATAGATGAATGATTAGTTTGTCTTTGGGAAGTTGTGGCATGAATGATTGCTTTATTCTAGTTTGTGCATTATAGGTTTTGATGTGACGCCATTAACATTCAAAAAAAGGCTGAGATGAAGCCGAAAATGAATTTATCTGCGCTATTAGTTTGCAATGGTGAAAAACAAGACCAACCTAGAATTTGACGGGTCTTATTTATGAAATTAAACATACTCACAGTGCTTTTGATGATGTAAAATTTGTTCAAAGATTGATATGATCAAATTCATTGGCTGACCATCTTGCCAAAGCAAATGCAGCTAAAACTCTTGGAGGGAATTTGGGTTAACCAACCACCTAGAGAGATTTTGAGATGGATGATTCTTACATGGGGTTAGTCAATTGGGTTTTTAGAGATATCGAGAGAGTTTTTCTATAAGAGATTTACGGAGACTCTCTGTAAGTCTATTGATTTGGGGGTACTTTCTGAGTGATATTTAGGAAATCTCATTGAGTCATTAGGACAAAAATATATAGATATTTTACGTTACATACATCAAATAAGAAGAAAAAAAATTCAAAAATTATTTTATAAAATTAATATATAATAAATAGTGAACGCGCGATTGGGGGATATAAATTACTTCCCCCAACCAATAGTGTCTGCTAAGAGGTGTTTTTTGGGGGAAAAAATACTAAAATACCCTTCCCTCAAAATAAAAATCTAAAAACTTAAAATCAAAAAACAAAACCATATCCCTTCACTTCTTATTAATCAGTTTTAGGGTGAGGGCTTTGAAACCTAAATTTTCCCTAATCCCTTTCAAATTCTAAATTTTCCCCACTCCCTTTCAAATTCCCTTCTCCTTCTCTGCCGGCTCCTCACTTTGAAAACGATTTATTTGTTTTTTACATTCGGAAGTGATGAAGACCATGCCGGTAGTGATGAAGACCATACCGGAAGTGATAAAAACCATGCCAGAAATGATGAAGACCATGCCGGAAGTGATGAAGACATGCCGGTATAGATGAAGACCATGCCGGTAGTGATGAAGACCATGCCGGTAGTGATGAAGACCATGCCAGTAGTGATGAAGACCATGTTTTTTTTTTTTACATCGCCGGAAGTGATGAAGACCATGCCGGAATTGATGAAGACCATGCCGGAGAATGGTGCCGGCATGCTTGGTAACTAACATTCAATGCCGTAACTAAATGCCGGCATGTTTGATAGAAATCTATCAATGCCGGTGTCAAGTGAATTTTTTTTTCATTTTCTGGATACTTTACATCATGTGCCGGCAAAGAAATTTAAGCAACATACTATGCCGGAAAATGGTGCCGGCATGCTCGAGAACAACCCCTAGGTCGGACACAGTCGGGAGGGGCTACGCCCCCCGGACCCCCTGGATAGTTTTGTACCGGCATAGTTTTTTGGTTGAATACCATGCCGGATATCGAGTGGCCGGCATGGACGTAGTGTGAATACCATGCCGGTATGGCTGCTTCCGGCATTGTATTCATACCACTTCTATATCGGCACCGAGCTTTTTCAGCTCCAAAAATGGTGGAACAAAAAAAAATCAAATTTTCAACCTCTTAGCAGCAATTCTCTCTTCACAATCATCTTCCATTTTCACCAAAAAAAGTTCCCTCTCAAATATTTTTTCCCTCCTTCTACTCTCACCTCACTCACATACAAATAAAAATACACATTAATCTTTTAACAAATACTTAGTTTTTTTCCTAATTATAATTAATCACTAATCCTGATTAGTGAGGGGTAGATTAGGAATTACTTAAAATATATAGATAAGGGGCGACCTTGATTTACTATTTATATCCCGTTTTTGTCCTTTTTCTCTATCCCCAATTAGTTTTTATATCCCCCAATCGCGCGTTCTAAATAATTCATAGATTTACTACAAAGAAAGAAAGAATATAATCAATGAAAAATTATAAATTTACGCGTGCGTAATAGAAATTGTGACTATTTTTTCAACCGAAAATTAAACCAAATTGAACACAAACATAATGCATGGTTTGAGATCTCGCATAATGTGGAGTTTTTGGAAAATAATACTCCCTCCGTCCCATTATTAGATGACCTACTTGGTCTAAGATCTTGTCCCATCATTAGTTGACCTATTTCACTAATCAATGAGATATCTCTAAAACTACCCTTTTGATTGATTATCGGTACCATAAGAAATATGTATAATTTGATATTCATGTTTATACTCGTTACGTAGGTGTTTTAAAATGATTTTCAACGGTACAAAATTTACGAAAATCTATGATATAGTTTGAGAGATAAATGATTTCTAAATTTTACAAATTATTATCCATAAGGGTATGATTGTAAAAAATACTTAAAAACACTCATTTCATTCATTGCCTTAAGAATTGTGCAAACTTCAACTAGGTCATCTAATAGTGGGACGGAGGGAGTAGTTTTTTTAGAACGCGAAATTGGGGGATAAAAAAAGGAATTGGGGGATACAAGAAAAGGACAAAAACTGGATCCATATATCAATTCGGGGACACCCCTTATCTAAGTATTTTTTTAAATCCTAATCTACCCCTCACTAATCAGGATTAGTGATTAATAATAATTAATAAAATCATAAGATTTTTTAATAAATGATTAGTGTGTGTTTTATTTGATTTTGGGTGAGTGAGGTGGGAGTAGAAGGAGAGAAAAAAAAAATTGGAGGAACTTTTTTGGGGGGAAATGGAGGATGATTGTGAAGAGAGGATTGTTGTCTTCACAGAATCTTTAGCTCAACTACAACAAGGAGCATATCTTGAATCTTCAGCTAACGACAACAACTCACAATTGCAACTCTTTGTTGAGCCAACACCCTTAAATGATGATTTTGACGAGTATGGAGAGTTTCTTGAAGAACCAACACAAGAAAGTAAACTTGCACAACATACTAGCATCCCCAACACACAGTAAAGTCAAAGATGAGTAAAAATCGAATTTTTTTCTTTAAACCCGCCATTTTTTCAACTAAAAACCTCGATGCCGGCATGGTAGTTGTATGAATACCATGCCAGTAGTCAAGGTACCCGGCATGGTATTCATACTACGACCATGCCGGTAAACCGATATCCCCCAATTTGAATTATAAACCTAAGATAGAATTCTACCAAAAAACCATGCCGGCATTTGCTGGAAATTTTCATAAATTGTTTGCCACTATCCGGGGGGGTTCGGGGGGGCGTAGCACCCTCTCGTTACGATTTTTTTCTGGTTTTGATCTTCAGAACCTATTTTTTTTTTGGTTTTAATCAGTCTACTTCCGGCACAGTTATCTGATTTTCGAGCATGCCGGAACTACTTCCGGCATGGTTTTTGCTTAAATTTCTATGCCGGAACATGATGAAAAGTATCCAGGAAACTTCAATTTTTTTTCACTTGACTATCGGCATTGATAGTCGAGCATGCCGGCACCATTTTCCGGCGTGGTTCTTCACCAATTCCGGCATGGTCTTCATCACTTCCGGCGATGTAAAAAAATATTCCGTTTTGAATTTTTTCTGGTTTTAATCAGTCTACTTCCGGCACAAGTAGTTAATTCTCGAGCATGCCGACACACTGGTTTCCTAGATAGTATGTTTCTTAAATTTCTATGCTTAAGCACATGATGAAAAGTATCCAGAAACTTCAATTTTTTTCACTTGACTACCGGCATTGATAAATTTCTATTGAGCATGCCGGTACTTAGTTACTGACATTGAATGTTAGTTACCAACCATGCCTACACCCGCTTTAAGATGGTCTTCATCAATTCCTAAGCATGGTCTTCATCACTTGCAAAGATGATCTTCATCACTTCCGAATTAAAAAAAAAAATTTCGTTTCCAAAGTAAGGAGCCGGTAGAGAAGGAGAAGAGAATTTGAAAGAGAGTGGGGAGAGTTTAGAATTTGAAAGGGAATGGGGAATATTTGGGTTTCAAAGTTCTAACCCTGAAAGTGATTAATAAGAAGTGGAGATGGAAATGGGGGATATGATTTTGTTTTTTGATTTTAAGTTTTTTAATTTTTATTTTGAGGGAAGGGTATTTTAGTATTTTCATACCCAAAAATCACCCCTTAACACACACCATGGGTTGGGAGAAGTAATCAATATCCCCCAATTTCGCGTTCTTTTTTTATATGCACATGGAATTGGTTATAGCTTATTTGGTTTATTGTTTATTCATTTTTTTTTACATATCTTTTCACTTAAAAGTCTCTAAAAATTCCCTATAACCTTAAATCATTGATTTGGAAATTTAAATCCACTAACAGAGAATTCTAAAAATTTTCAGAAAGTCATTATCCAATAACAAAAAATTTTAAAGACTTTATAAGAAAGTCACTATCCAATAACATAAACTCTCAAAAATTTTCAAAAAACTTCATACGCCTAACAAGAGATTTGGAATGTCTCTAAAATTCCTTATAATTCTTCGACTAACCTTATTTTAGTTAGTTTTTAGCCTTTAGGTAATGTAGTAGTAGTAAAAATATACTTGACTTGGTCAGAAATAAGTCAACTGACTTTCCTAATGGAGCAGGAGGAGTAATAATTTTGAGTCGTTCTCACTCCCCATTATTTCTCTTCAACAAACTCCTCTCCAACTCTCCGGCGCTATAAACTCTCTTCTTTTCCTTTTCTCTTGTTCTCTCTCTATTAAAATAAATAAAAATGGCGACAACCTGTGAAACATTTACAGTAGATAGCAATGATGGTGTTAAACTTCAAACTAGGGTTTTCAAACCAAGAGAAGGAGAGATGGAAAATTTGGTAATTGTTCTTGTGCATCCTTACTCTGTTTTAGGTGGATGTCAAGGATTATTAAGAGGAATTGCGATTGGATTAGCAGAGAAAGCTTATAGAGCTGTAACATTTGATATGAGAGGTGCTGGTAGATCTACTGGAAGGGCTTCTCTGACTGGTTTTTCTGAAATCCATGATGTTATTGCTGTTTGCAAATGGGTCTCTCAAAATTTGTCTGCTGATAGGATTCTTTTGGTTGGTTCTTCTGCAGGTACTTTTCTTTCTTTTTGCTGTTTTTAGATTTTGTGTACAATTATATTCATGTCAAAGAAAGTTTGTTTGGTTCATTGGCTGTATGGCTTAGAATTTGATGCTTAGGTTTTTCATTCCTGTAGAGGGTGCATTTGTTGGTCCTGACATTCGAATGCCTAAATCTGTGAATTTGTGAAAATGGGCGTTTCTTGTGATCTCTGTTTGTGACATAATGGGTTTGCTGTGTTCTTTTAAACATCATAATTGGCTTTACATGTTGATGCATTAAGGGAATTTTTGGGATATATTTTCAATTTTATTCACACATCAGATATTTTGCTTGTGATCCATGAAAAGATAGTTAGGAGAGTGACATCTACGGTGAATCCGATTTTAATAAGTGGTAATTCTTCCCACTGAAGAATTCTATACCTGGAAAACTTTCTAAGATGAATCTAGGTGAACCCTCTTAATTCTATTGTGCAAGAACCTAATCATTCAGATTTCATGGTAGTTTGGTATAGTTAAAGTCGGTGATGTTATCTAAGGATGTGTGCTTATGGTGTTTTAGATGCATTCACTATAGAATGACCCATGGATTTAAGAGGGTTTTCTGTATCTCATCCAATCTCCCGACAGCCCTCTAATTTTGAACTTTCATTTGACGTTGCTCTACGCGGATGTTTGGTAATATTCGGGACATTAGGGATTAGTGACAATCTTTTGGTTTCCTCCTATTGCACAACTGTGGAGGCTAGAAGACATTATTCTTTTATCAGTATCTAAGGTGTTTCTGAATGCTATCGGCTGGAATTTTTACAGTTGAAATAATCAAAGATGTAGGACACTGCTATTTTTGGGTATTTTTGAGTGTCATATATAGATCTTTTGTTTATTTTCAGGGACCTTCAATTTCACAAAATACTCACTTTTTTTCCCTCCATGAAGCTCCATTTTCTTCCTCAAGAAATCTTTTGTCACCACAACCAGTGCACGCCACTTAAGACTCCCTAAAGTTGAGAACATAGTTAAGGATCTAAGAAAATACACCTTAACATAGGCATGATACGTGATTTCTTTCTGACTGCACTTCAGAGAGTCACGAGACCAGTTTTCTTCACATAGGATGTCCCTTCTCATAGTGTCATCCAATTTACTCCTCTTTAGACTCGAACCTGTTACAATACATTGTAGAAGGGCAACTCTGGAAAAACTGTAGTTCTCTTTTAGGCATGGCATTTGTCTGTTGTAAAGAAATTCTATAATCGAATGTTTATACACATCTAAGTGCTTCTTGCATTCAGAGAATACGTGCATGACTGCTGTTGGTGAAAAAGATAGCATATACTCCCTCCGTCCCACCATTAGATGACCTACTTGGTTTAAGATCTTGTCCCATCATTAGTTGACCTATTTCACTAATCAAGGGGATATCTCTAAAACTACCCTTTTGATTGATTATCGGTATCATAAAAAATATGTATAATTTGATATTCATGTTTATACTCATTACGTAGGTGTTTTAAAATGATTTTCAACGGTACAAAATTTACGAAAATCTATTGTATAGTTTGAGAGATAAATGATTTCTAAATTTTACAAATTATTATCCATAAGGGTATAGTTGTAAAAAAATACTTAAAAACACTCATTTCATTCATTGCCTTAAGAATTGTGCAAATTTCAACTAGGTCATCTAATAGTGGGACGGAGGGAGTACAAAATATGTATCATGTATTTCGCTTTACGTTTGGACAAAATATATGGAAGTCGTCTAGGATGAGAAGAATATACCTGTACTAGTTGTGTGAACTAGGGAAAAAGGAAAGATGTGAACTTGATCAAATATCCAACTCTGTCCAATGGCTGCTTATTGAAAGCTATATATCTCATGACTTTTGAGCGATATTTAGTACATTGACGAAATGTCACCCATGACCATTAACACTTTATGGAGTTAAAGAGCGGAGACCCGCCGTCGTGTTTGAGATACAGTACATGTATTGTTTTTTCCCTTTTCCATGAAATTAACACGAAACTATGGATGGGATAATCACTTGGCAAGTCATACTTCTGCTTCCAATTCTTTACTTTTTCCAATTTGACAACACCTCCAAAGTATCTCGTAAGTAGTCGTGTTTCTAATGAAAAAATGTCGATGGACCCTTCTCTGGTCCTTTCATCCTTCTAGCTTAAGTGCATCAATTTTTGATGTTTTGCATTTAGTTCTAATGAATTTCATGATAAAACTATTCTTTTAACATGGGAATACCCTTAATTGATTTCACTAACTTGCTGTGGTTTTGTTTTATTCCCATAGGTGCACCAATTTCAGGTTCCGCGGTTGATCAAATAGAAGAAGTAGTAGGCTATGTTAGTTTGGGATATCCTTTTGGGTTGACAGCTTCAATCCTTTTCGGAAGACACCACAAAGCCATCTTAAAATCTCCCAAACCCAAACTTTTTGTTATGGGAACAAAAGATGGATTTACAAGCGTGAAACAGTTAGAGAACAAGCTTAAATCTGCTACAGGGCGTGTAGAAACCCATCTAATTGAAGGTGCAGGTCATTTCCAAATGGAAGGACCCTCTTATGATGCCAATATGGTAGGTTTGATAATTGGATTCGTTTCTTCATTGTAGGAAGACGATGGACGCTGTTTTATCATCGATGATAAAGGCACCATCTGTAAGTGGTTTTGCCAAGACCAAGAAGAAGCCACTAGTTTGAGATTGCTTAGGCATGCAGTTAAATAACACTTCTTGATTCATTTGTATGGTAATTCTTATTCTTCAATCATTTTGTAGTTTAACTTGAGCAAGAAATCGCCATTAAACCAACCAACAACAGAAGAATATTTAGCCAATAATACATCTGAGATAAATTAAGAAATACAAGATCTAGCTTATATAAAGAAACAAAAGTAAAAATTCTATAACCTGAACCTGCAACAACACTAAAGGGCCATCTTCCAAGATATATGCTTTACATGGCCATAAGGGCTCAATAATTTTACATGGACACATCCCAGATTTACCCAGTGAAATTTTACTGGATCAACATTGTAAAGATCAACCCCCAACCTACACTACTTTTAGCTACCCAAATGCTCACATGATGGGGCTATTTTACTGTGAGAGGACAAAAAGATCAGAGAAACATGGCATTTTACACGGAAGTGAGATTTCTTCAACCCAACCAAGAATTGTCGGCGAATCCAAAAACTAGATATCATCAGCATCCCTATGGTCATAGGAAGCTGCTCTAGCCTCCCCAACCATCTGATCACCGTCTGATCCATCTCCCCTACCTTCTACCATATCATCGTCAAATCCCATGTTATGCTGGTTCCCACCATACGGTCGATTTCTCCAACCTCGTTCTCGGTCTAATGACTGCCCATGTGAGAATCTAAGCTCATCATCTGTGACAAAAGATAAGGAACACACATAAGATAAGGTGAGCCAGTTCGTTTCTATTTAAACAAATTTCGAATACTGCAGTGTGCATAAGGTTGATAACAGCTTGCAGATAAAATACAAGCCAATTGGATTATAAAGTTATTACCACTTTCACCATCAGATGCATCCGCAAGTCTCTCAATTGCATCAATCAAAGCTTGCTCTTGGTCCTGGCATACACCCCCAGTTAATTCCATGTTGCTAAATGGAGAGCAAATGATAAATAGTTAATTGGAAATGCATGGTATTTCTTACTTTAAGCACTTTTTTCGCCTTCTCCATTTGTTGTGGATCGGGATGACTAGCACCGAAGACTCTCTCTACCTGAAATAAAGAACAATAAAAAAAGTGAGATAAGTCGATCATAACATTCGTCACAATTAATATATTGGTTCAAACCAACCTCCTTAACCAGCGTCTCTGTATGAAGTATTTCAATGTCATCCAAAGTCTTCTTTCCAATGCCATTCTGTGATGGTGGGAATTCTTTCTTGACCTGATTCTTTATACCTCCCCTCCCTCTCCCTGCACCTGGAACAGGACCACCGCGACCCATCGGCTTCTTAGCCCCACGACCTAGCCCACCACCACGACCAGCTCGTCGAGAAATTCCGGGGTCCTCTCCTTCCCACCGAATGTCCTCAGGGGAAATCTGTTAAAAGTAAAAACTTCACAAATTAAACTTAAGCTGATGGGCAGCAATGCGATTTGGTTATAAATATTCAGATATTTTTCTTATGCCGAGTCCACAACAATAGTAACAGTTTCACAGGCAACCCCAGAAACCGAGGGAAGCTTACAGATACAAGATGTAGATATACCCCTTTTAAGAAGTTTCAGACTCCCACTTAGATATACAAGGAAACAACGAGAAAGGAAGCTACGGACAAACTACAGGATGTACATCTGCCGCCACCGATGGAACAAATATACCTTGGATATGAGTAAGCTACAAAATATATATCCCCGATATGACAAACACACATCTACAAACAAAATGCGTATAGTGACACAGCCGTTCATAAACATACCTAATATCTTGTTAGTTACGCCAGCAACATCCAAACACATAAATTATATCTCCAGCTTACGAGAAAGCTAACATGAGATGAACATTGTTCAGCGTCTACCTTATCAAGTTAGCCTACAATATATCAAATGCTACAGTAACAATATTGACTTGGTGTCCTGTATGCAGTTTCACTGCTGCACTGGAATTTTATTCTTCCTTCAAATACATTAGATATTAAGACACTTGAAACAAGGACTTGTAGGGTTAAACTCTAGTTCCCATAGTTTCCGTGTGAAAAAAAATTGTTTCGAGAAAGACAAGCACGAAATATTAATAGATAAAATAGACAAACACAATATAAATAGACAAACACAGTATCGAAAAGACATGTGTATATGCACACATAACAACTTCACAACATGGTGGAAGTTCATGTATGCAGTTCTAGTACATAACTGTTCAATCTAACTCATTACGGCCTAATAGACACAAAAAATAATTTAAGCCCATCGTGGAAAAGGAAAACCGGTGTTAATTTATCTTAACCCCGTGTACAACAAAAATTAATATTATGCTTACCTCTTTGAGATTCACCCATTCCCATGTCTCGTCCTTGGAATTTATATCATAAACCAGCGCATGCCGTCCCTACAAGAATTAAAAAATTTAGTAAAGTTCAACCAAAATCTCCACCTAGGCCAGCAGTGGCCAAGTTCTCAGGTCAACAATCTAGTATACCTCACTGGCATTGTAATTAGTTATGACAGCCTCATAGAAATTGTTATCCTCGGGCCACCTGGTCAGCACTTTCCGTCCAATTAGCTCTAAAGCTGCCGTATCTGCAGTTTCATTTGCGACAAGAGCACCAGACGTCCCACGAATAGCAGCTTGACCCCTTCCGGCTGGACCAGCAGAAGGGTAGGGTATAGATTTCATTCCAGGCGCAACAGGCAACGGCCCCTAATAAAGTAATAAAGAGAAACACAAATGGCAAAGGATGGGTTAAAACTTAAAATACAAATCCTTAAGTGACACCTTACTAAAAATATTTAACTTACTGATTTAGGCTTCTTGCCCCTGGCTCCTCCAACAGCAGCTACTCGTTTTGCAGAAGAAGAAGACGGCTGCATTGATGCACCCCCGACTGCTTGTGGGTGCAGAGCAGGGGATGGTGCATTTAAGGATAGAGAAGGCACTGACTGTGTCGTCTTCTGTTTCTTCCGAGATGCTGAGACAGTAGGGCTTGGTATTTGATCATGAACAGGTTGAGCTGTACTGAGCAAGCCGGCTTGGTGTGCACCACCTGCCTGTCTCCACTCCCTGATAACATTATACAAACAGCTTGCGATTAAAGGTAGCCTAACTAACCCAGACGTACAAATCTAATGAATGGTTCCGTAGAAACCATGGAAGCACATTTCATCATAGTATCAAACCTTATCCTCCGAATGATATCATCTGCATTAACCCTACCAAGAAGTTCTCTATGCTCCTCATCTGATACTCTCAATTCTTTTCTAAGCTCTGTTATTAAACTTTCCTTCTCCTGAGGAAATTATACAGTTCATCGTATAACTGTTAAGATCTGATTGATAAAACACATTGATAGAAAGCCGAGACAGAAAGTTTCAGTGACAAACACATACCCATGTTATGGCATCAGATTGAGCCTTGAACGCTCGCAACACTGAACTGTAGGCTTCTTGCTCAAGGAGATGGATCTGAGTCTCCATATCATTTGGCGGCCTGGCATATGGAGCAGAAGCCGCAACTGCAGGCCTTCCATTACCAGCCAGGTGGCCTCCTCTTGGGACTCTATTCTGATGTGATGGAGGGAGATCGTCATCAGTCCCTGCATAACACAAAATTAGTAATGTGCAAACATAACGTCATTAGAAGCATGGTATACTGGAAGGAAATCAGTTTACAGTTAGAGATAAAACTGGCATTCTTCTTCGAATATCCGAGCATGAACTACAAATTGGTGAATCAATCAGGAAACCTTTTTTATTTATGGCGAAACTCCAAGGAGGGAGGAAGATTTTATTACTAATTCACAAGCAAGCAAGCAAACAAATAAAAGAAGGGGAACAAAATCTTAGACCTCCAAATAGACAAGAAAAACTCACTTAAAATGGATCATGTCAGACATTTTAACTCTTATAACTTAGCAAACCTAACAAACTTTACAATTACACTAGAAACTGTTTTTCTTTTTCTAACTTAAAATGGAGTAATTAGTTGTACAATGAGATTTACAAATACGAGGATGGAAAAAAGTTACTGGTGCCAAGGAACACAATACGAAAATCTGAATAAGCTGGAGCTTTAATAAGTAGATTGAAGGAGGTGACTGTTCTAATTTGAGTGACGAGAATCAAGTTTCAAGCCAAGGAACACAATACGAAAATCTGAATAAGCTGGAGCTTTAATAAGTAGATTGAAGGAGGTGACTGTTCTAATTTGAGTGACGAGAATCAAGTTTCAAAAATGAAGACAACATGACCTATTCACTCTCAGAAAAGCTCCCTTCCAAACTGAGATTCATGTTCATATCACAATCCTAATTTGAAGTTCAAGGCAGACATGAGAATCAAATTGAATATTCTCATTGAAGAAGTGAGAGTCAATACATGTATCATATCTAATCTAAGTAACTTAAGGGTTGTCAACACGCTTTCTAATTAAGTGTTTTAATGTCATGTTATGGTTTTGTATTTATTCTCCTTCTTAACCATTCACAAATTTCTTAAATATCAACCGACAAGATGGGCTACTATAAGTTGAAATTTTAATTTATTTGCAAAAGTTGCAAGAATGCCTCGACTGAAGCAACGCAAGCAGTTAGATAATGATTACGAAAACATTCATCATTGAAACTCCACAGGAGAACTCCGGCAAATGTACTTGATGAACCAAACCATAGGGAAGAGTTATCAGGTAATTTGAAAATCAATCATAGAGTGGAAATTAAGGGAAACGACCAATCAACAAACATGAAGTTACCATTAACACAAGAGTTAACAAGAAAATAAATTCAGCACGCACAAGGAAATTCTCTCTCCCTCTCTCTCCTCTCAAGAAAAGTTTATGATAGACAGCCCATCAACAAACATGAAGATAACATTAACACAAAAGTTAACAGGAAAATAAACTCAGCACACACAAGGCAATTCTCTCTCAACAAAAAAAAAAAGGTTTATGATACGCCTACCCTTCTGGTTCTGTTATTGATTGAATGACCTCAACCATAAACCAGCTTAAAAAAGAAAAGAAAAAAACCACTTCATCACTGAAACTCAAAACCTCTTCCATGATAACTCTGTTGCAATTTTTAGCAACATTCTTAAGGCTTCAACAAAAGGGGTTCAAAGCTCTAAAGCATGGTCTACCTTAAGAAGAATATAAGTAACAAATACCACGATTGGATGGTCAATGTTATCACTTCAGCTTCCCCCTTGTTTCTACCCTGTCTCGTGCTTTTTACAGAGGAGGTTTTCATACTCTGATAGCTCTCTAGATTAACAGCTCACAATGCAGGGATATTTCTTGACAGATGCTATAGAACTGGACGAAATAAGCACGAGGCAGGGTAAATTCAAACGAGAACTGTTAGGAGACGCCTCAAGAAACAAAAGGGACCCTTCCAAAGTAGTTAAAGCCTTAAGATTCTAAGGACTACTGCACATATTCTTCACTCACCTGAAATGTAAAACTCCTAAACTTATAAAGAACGGACATCCTATTTCTCTCAACTCTTGGTGAAGTAATTGCACCCCACACAGTTAACCAACTAACTGCCAACGACATGTATAAGTCTGGTAACTCAATCAATTACTGCAACCGTATTAAAATATGTGAAATTGTGACACAAAGACCCTCTTTATATAGCTTTCACCTATCATGATAATCCAGGATATTTTAAAAATCACCTTTCCTACAATCTTATTTACCCCAGCATGCTCATATCTCTCGTAGTAACTCCAAAAGACTTGCACATATTATACTTTTAAGTTGAAAAACATTTGTTTTACTCTTCAGAAACAAGGTTGCAAAGCACACTAAGACTCTGAGTTCCTTCAACATCACAAAATGGAAATAATGCAACTAGCACACGACATATATCGCCTCATTTGGGGTAAAAAGCTGAGAACTTTCAATCCTTAAGACAACCATAGCAAAAATTACATTCAAATTTCTCCGCCCAAACTATTTCAAACTAAGTAAAGCAAATTTTCAACCAAAAACCGATCCATTTCAAGCCCCAGAAACATGCAATTGACAAATTTTCTCCAAACCCTAATTCCAGACCCCTACTTTTCACCAAAGCTACAAAACAATTTTTCTATGTTTCAAGAACTAATGCGGTACTAAATTCTCCTAAAGTCTAACACAAACCCAAGAATTAGAGTATGCGAAACTCTATTGTACACATAAAAGGGTTAAATTTATGAAATCCAAAGTAAAAAAACTTACCGCTGCTATCAGAGTATTCCATAGCCAGGTTTCCCTAACCAAGATCTTCGCCCGAACTAATAAAAACCCTAGAACGCACTTATTTACTCGAAATTTAAGAATTGATTCTTCAAGCAAAGAAAGGAAGTTGAGATCAACTATTCACGAGAGATATAAAGATCTCTCTTTGCATTCTTCTCCAAATCATTACACGCATACAACCCAAATGAATGATAATAAGCTCAAAAATTATCAATTAAACAATAATTTGAAGCTTGAAATTGAATAATTTATCTTGGAATTTTGAGAAAATCAGCTAAAATTTACGAGAGCAAGACCAACCACACTCGGGGGCATAGAGAGACCGAAAGAAAAAGGGGGAAAAATTACGGACTCCAAAAGTGTTTTATAGCGCTCTTTTCTTTTTAATTTATGGTTGCTTTTGAGTCCGCTGCTACTTCATTTGCTTGTTTATTGGAAGTCGGATATCTTGATTTTTGATAGTTACCCAATCCCTTTGTGCTTGCCCCAAAATGGACATTCTAATTGGGTTTCTAGACAACAACATAGTGGAGTCATTCTTAATGGCCTTCTCAATTTTACAATGCAAATTATGTGTGTGTATTTGCAAATAAGAGACTTGTAGAAGAACAAAGAAATCACTATGACCATTGTGATGGGTTTAATGGATTAGACAAAAATTTGAAGCAATAGAGTACCTTGGAGATCCAATTCTAAATTAATATTGTGAAGGTATATGAAAATTTTGTGAACCAAAGGGCTCATTTGTTGTCTTGTGATTTTATTTGCATTAGCAGCTGAGGTTGAGATAAGTAATCTATACCATATATTCACATGATCAATGACTTTTTTTAAGGTAATTGTCTAACCAAAATTTCCTAACTAAATTGAAATGAATAAAATGATTAAATTAGGTGAATGCTTAAAGGAATAAATCGCATTCCCTAAAAAAAAAGATAAGCAAGTGCAACTTACATCTGCGGTGAGACACGGCCTTCATCTTCTTGTTGAGTTTTTCTTCTTCTACTCAAATAAACAAACATGTACCAGGTTACTCAGTTTCATATCTTCATATCTTATTGAACTTTTTCTATAGTTATAATAATCGATAAGAAGGAAAATAACAATTCTGAAACAAAATATACTCATAGGTCGGTATAATCACTCAATGGAATTGATTTTTTCCAAAAATAAATTATTTGACGGCTTTCAAGACATACTCTCCAAATCATTTGGAAGAACAAATTGAGCAGGGAAATAAACACAAAATTGTTTTACAGAGAAAATAACATGATGGCGAACTATATCATATCTGTTTGTGGGTGATGTTAACAAGAGAACTTTAGATAAGAAACAACCGCAGCAACAAAAACCCATAATATTGATTAATTTTATTTTAGAAAATAAACACAGATAAAGTAAAAAAATAATATAGTAGAAAACCTGGTTGGTTCCTGATCGAAATTGATTTAGAAGGAGATTTGTATGAAACGGGAATAAAGTCCGCATATGTTAAAGTTTCTTCCACTCCATTCGCGTAAAAAGTAAGTATCGTCCCAGAACGAGGTTCCATTTGTCTAATATCAGAGGTAGCAGTAGGTTAGAAAAATACAACAACATTCTTAAATATCAAAAAAAAAAATGTAGTAAGAAATGCACTTATAGTAATTTTTTTTGCAATATCGACGACAACTGTCATTCATTAAATGGTTCTAATGCTCGGTTGTTGTGCGAGATGGTGGTTAGGATTTTAACCACCATAAATACGATATCTTAAAGACTGTAATCTAGATTGTTTAAGTTCTCGGGGTTCTTAATGCATTAAGCTATTACATAATTGAATAAATATCTCGGTATACTGACACAAGAAAAATGAATAGAGTAAAATCTCGTAATCCCCCTTTCACTTGCTCGAGAAATAGGCTTTTGTATTTTTTTTACATTCATAAAGCGAAATGATTTTCGCTTTCAGTTTCTTTCTTAAACATCTAGCCTTCACCAATCTATTATAATCGTGTAAAGGAAGCACTTTACATTTTAGATAGATGGACTGAAGTTTTTATCAAAATCAATAATACTCTAGACTGCAACCGAGTTTTACATGCAACTTAGTATGTCGTGAATTTTCAAACGTGTGATCACATAAATTAATCTATCATGGTTATGCATATACACAAAACATCGATAAAATTTTCCATATGTCCTTCTAAGCCCCAAAGGTAAGCAATGTTGTAGGCGGAAATCCCTATTCCAAGTCTAGAAATACTAATAAATCATTAGCATGTGTTTCCTTAAGCCTGTAAATAAAGGTTGTTAGAGCATAGCTCGGTTGAACCCACCAAGCGTTGGTATGTCAAGTTTGGTTGTCATATTTTAGTGAATCAAAACTCATTTAAAGAGTCGCTTGATTATGTACTAGAGTCAACTTCGTATAGGTTAGCTTGAAAGTATTAGGATATGAGACATTACAAGTATATACGAAGACTTGAAGAAGTGAAGAAGTAAGGAGCTACAACGACAACATCATCCTTCCACTTGAGGTTAGTGATATTTGACTTGAACTGTTTCATTCCCTAACGTATCTTTCAAGTCGTGCATATTGAAAACATAACTGCGAAGCATGAATGATTATACTCTAGTTAGACATAGTATTAAGGAATACAATACGAGGTTTATTGTTGAACCATTAAACTTTGTATATAAGACATCGACATAATCGTATGAATGCTATTGTGATTATGTATGGGTATGAGGTGAAGATTTCATCCTAGAAAACAATGTTTTACATTCGTTTAAAGGAAGTAAATTCGTGAACTTGTTTTGTGAATCGAAAGGGAAATCGCCAGGCTTATTGGTATTGTTATTCATTGCATATCTTTTGAACTACCAATATGTGTGATTAGTATAACCGCTCATGACTTGTTTATGTTCTTGGTAAAACTATTCACAAAGACCTGACTTTTGTATTTGTATAACTTTTATTAGTGAAACCGATCTTAAGTAATCGTCTGAGATGGTATGATCGATTTAGTGTTATTGGTATGACCAACTCTAGGCAAAGGGGAACCGATCCTATGAAGAGGTGCAACCTATCACAAGAGGGGAATCGATCCTTGTATGAGGTGCAGCAAGTTTCTAGATATTGGGAACCGATCCTATGAACATGTGCAACACGTTTTTAGACATTGGGAACCGATCCTATGGACATGTGAAACAAATACACGTTAGATACCATATATATGTGGGGAACCGATCCTAGTACCTAGTCAACCAAATTTTTGGAAAGCTAGTGTGACTAATCCAGTACTCACATGGAGGTAGAACCGAAACTTGTTTTGGTAGAACCGTGAAACCCATGATTGGTGATTGAGTGTTCTTGATCAATCACATAGTTCTTGAAAGTCAGATGAACCAATTCTAAACTTGTTTGGAAGTGTGGCAAATCGGTTTCAAGGTTGTAAGTATGAAATAGAACTTACAAAGTAATGATGTCGACATTCTTTAAACATGTGCAGTAACGCTTATCTTTAATTGTTCAAAGATATTCCTTAATAGCTAAAGGAAAAAATCCCAGATCGAAAAATAAGTGGAGAATCTTTTAATTAAGGTTTTTAATTTTATTTTTGGAAAATGAAAATTAGTATTGTGCATTTACTGATTGGAGATTTTCTAAGAGATTTTCGGTCAATGTTTGGACAAAGCATTTCCAGGAATTATGGAAACCGAATCTGGAATATACTGCATAGCTTGAGAATATTTTCGGTTTTGGAAATTCCTTGGTATCCAAACTTCCTTGTCCATAAATATCAAAGTTTGCATTTCTAGCAAACTAATCCTCAGAGCCAGCAAAACTACCTAGTTGTGTTGTTACTGGTAGAGCCGCCTATTCGGAGAGGAAAGTAACCTAATTAGGCGAAATCTCTTACGGACGCTCGGTTTAAAGACTTCTTTGGGATTGAGAATCTCTATTAGTACCGTTGGTAGGAAACTAGATAATTGCGGTTTATTATTAGTTTTCGATTGATTTGATTGACTAACGGTTGTTGAACTTTGATTGCACCTAGTTTGTTTATGCTTGAGAATCTTCTCTTCTGATATAAGATTCACTCAAACTAGATCGAAGTTTCGACGGGGATCTTTAGACTGTTTGTAGATCTAAAGACGTCTTGTGATAATCTATTGTTAACAGACTCCGTTTTGTGCGTGATTGATCACAAGAGATTCAAATTGATTGTGAGCAGGTGTTTATTGAAGATCTATGAAGATTTGAAGACAAAGAAGACTTTGAAGATTTCTGATTTGGGTTCATAATCTTTGGTGTGCACAATACTTGTTTCGGTTAAAGAGGATCCAACTATGATCGGTTTATCCTTGTGATAGATTGGATTGATTAGTAGTGTAGATCGATATCAATACGTTTCTTTGTGATTAAAAGTATTGATTGCAAAATCTTAACAATTACTTCGGTAGTTGTTGATAAGATAGATCTAAGGACTTGACAAAGGAGTTTATTGTGATAAACGGAAGAGCCTTTTGTCGAACTCACATCACTTGGTTGAAAAGAGTTGATACCAAACAGATTTGTTGTTCCTTTACTGTTTGGAATACGAACCAAAGGAATTGTTCCAAGTACGTGACTTATTGCAAGTTGGAGGCGTTGGAATACAAACGGAACTAAGTGAACTATAGGTTTAGTTGCTTGGTCTCAACTATACAAAGTTGGCTTGATTTTGTATAGCGGCTTAAACTTGAAAGTTTCAATTCTGGACAAGGTCCCCGGGGTTTTTCTGCATTTGCGGTTTCCTCGTTAACAAAATCTTGCTGTGTCATTTACTTTTATTTTCCGCAATTATAATTGTTGCTATTATAATTTAAAGTAAATTACACAAACATTAATTCCTATTTACTTGATAGTAATCCTATTGTGTTTGGTTAAATCCGAACCTCTTATCAAGTAAACATACTTCGGTGTTGTATTATCTCTATCTTGTATCCATAGACGATCACACGAAGTGTTAACCGATTAGTTGTATTGTCTCAACTCAGTCCATAGACAATCACTTTCGGAGAAAGGACTTATATGTGGAATTTTTTTAGATTGAGGTATATTTGGGTACCCTCATCTTTTCAAAGGTATTAGAGCATTACTCGGTTGAAGCCACAAGCGTTCAAGTCTGTTGTCAACTTTAGATGCCAAAACATACGCTTGAATCACTTGACAAAATCAAAAGTTGCATTATTGTAGACTTAGGTTATAGAGATTTAGGATGGAATACTTCAAGTCACCCCTGAAGATTTGAAGACGAAGACACAATTCTTCGTCAAAGGTTGGTATTTGAATATTTGATTACCTTTGTATGATTATCTTCCTCTATATTTATCCATATATCTGTGAAGAAAACGAAGTATCAGAGAAAGGTCTTGATGTTAATACGAAAGACTTGATCATTGGATTAATCAAGTTGTTGAAGGTATGCAGTACATGATTAGTGTTCTACCACTCTGTGTATGATTTTCCAAAATGAACTTGCCAAGATTTCGAAAACCCAATGTCGAATAATATATGATGTTCTTTAATCATCATTGTTAATGTTTCGAAAAACAAGAGATGTACTTTTCGAAAACTGTCTAGATTCCGAAATCCAATCCACTCATCTAAAATTGGACCCATCCCCTTATTGTGTATTAACACTTATCGGGCTTTGCAAGATATTTTTTGATCAATACATATATGTTAGATCTATTTTCCCGAGGTTGGTCCACAAGTGAAAACAAGAGACAATGAGCTCGAGTGAATCGACAAAGAAAACGGGAGGAGGGTGTTTGAACCACCCGCAAATAACTTTTCTCATGAATTGTTTCCGATGTTGAAAAACACTTAGCCGGGGTCAACTTTTTCTTGAGAAAATGAGAAATATAGGCTTATTTGAAACCCGGTTTACAAATATACGCCCGTGTTTTTCAACTTTTCAAATATAGGTATGTTTCCACTTTTCTATCCATCTTGGTTAAGTCCCATTATAATTTTACTTATTTACCCTTCATTTATTACCATGTTGACCTTCTTCATCATTTTAAGGTTTGTTGATCTCGGCACAGGATCATTTCACCATTTTCAGGTTCGTTACATCATTACCCAAAATGGTTCATCATTCACAAGTTAAGGGTTTAGGGTTCAGGGTTCATATTTTTTAATTCAGGGTTCACCATTACCAAGTTCAGGGTTCCCAAGTTCAAGATTCAGGATTTTCAAGTTTTAGGGTTCAGGGTTTCCAAGTTAAAGGGTTTTTAGTTGGTAGGAAATCGACCTTGCACGGGAGATGTGGTTCAGGGGTAAATAAGACTTTTTAATAGGTGAGACAACTGCCACCTTGCACTTAACTGGATGGAATCCATTTTTTTCAAAAAAATAGTGGGACCAAGTCAAAACAGGCTATATTCGAAAAGTTCAAACAAACGGGCAAATATTCGAAAACGCGGAAAAAAAGCAGGCCCATATTTCCAAATTTCCCCCTTTTTTTCCAACAAGTGAACGATGCAGATATCATTTGAAAATGAGCAGTTCAATGTAAAATTTTGTACTGGGAAAAAAGATAAACCACTTGGTTTCAGACTTGGTACAACTCAAAAGACTAAATGTTTGTGAACAATACAGATATTATTTGAAAATGAGCAGTTCATACGTGATATCTCACACCAAATAAATCCTTAACCCTTCCTCATCTTACTAAGACTACATAAAACCCCTTATAACAATAACATAACTATATACCCTTAATTCATAGGTCATGTTTCAGGAATGAATTTGCAGTATGAAGACAAGAATATCCCCTCATTTGACTTTCAAAGGTGATTTATTTGTCTCATGAGTTTCAATCTAAGTGAGGTCAACTCACAAGCCCATATAAGTTCTTATAGTTCGACCTGGGAGAATTTTATTAGTAATACCCATTTTCTTCCAACAAGTGAGGGCTTTCGAAGGTGCATAATACCAACAACCAGATTGTAAGTCACCATGCACCTTGAATATAACTCCAAAGTGACAACCTTGATATAATGCGTAGAATAGGTGGGAAAAAAACTTCAGTTTTTGGAATCAACTAAGTTAATCGAAAATATGTGCTCGTTTTTCATGCTTTGAAATTTTATTTCCCGAAAACTGGATAAGGGATATATTTTTATTGCTCATTGCTAAGGTTTTGAAAATTTGATTACCAAACTTCAGGTTGGTAGTTTTCGAAAACACATGAGAATCATTTTAGAAAGATCTAAGATATATCTAAATGACATAATACGTAGGTACACTGTTTGATCTTTCAAACAAATAAATAGCCACTTTTCGAATGAGATAATGATGTTTTTACAATTACCCCAAGAAGACCAGAATCTGCAAACCTTTGTAGATCGCGAAGTCAGATTCAAGGGGTTTGCAAACCTCCCCAATTCTTTAACTTAGATATAAATGGCTCGCAAACGGGTTTGCAAACCTCTACAATTTGCAAAATTCAGTCTGACTTAGGTTGTACATTACAAGTATGTGTACCTTGTGCCAAGTAGCTCTAAGTCTCATAATTAATTTGAAATATTTCCAGAATCCATAGACAATATGCACTATTGCTTGGGCATTTTCAAAATGATCAACTTGAAACAAAACTAAATAATAAATTGTTCTAACTAAGACTGCTACGAATCTGTGAACATCCATTGCTTGAATCATATTTCGAGAGTTTAACCAAGACTAGATTGGAATCAAAAAAAATTCTTTGCAATATTAAATCTACTACAAGTATACGACATAATTCATAAGATAAAATGGTAAATGCCATGAGTAAAAAGAATAAGTCAGTATTCACGTACCTTTTTGTTGATGAAGTTCTCGCAAATGTCTTCGTTTGTTCTCCAGTCTTTAATCTTCGAGGATTATTTAGTGATATTTAATACTCAACTATCATATTCTAATTCTAGTCTGAGACTTGACTTAAGTAGATTATAAATCAAGATATACTTTTGTACAACTAACATTGACAACAAGTTTGATATCGCAAAATGTGCGAGTTCGACCGAGCGATGCTCTAACAAAGGGTATATAACACTTAAAACTAATGTTAATGCATTTTGCATGTATCACTGGTTTTCGAGTCCTTCCTAGGCATAAGGTTGTCTTGGACATGCACAAAAGCCAATGAAATCATATTTCCAGCTTCCTTATTTCGCTTTGACATTAAGCCGAAAACATGCACTCATCTTGCTTTTTCCAAGGGTGCATCAGTCAGACTCATGTCATGCTTACCTTGGACTATCCTTGTGATGAAAATGGCTTATGCAATCTCGCCTAACTTGCGTATCAGTTAACTTCCTTTCTTGGCCATGCCCAATCCGTAATTGGTGTATGCCTACGTCAATATGAGAATCCAAGGAATGGAATTCAACTACCTCATCAAGTGTGGCATTAATCATGTAATACCCGATATTTTTAGTTACATGTTCGGGTCGGATTTTACCTAAATTAGCTTAGGTTATTGTTTTCTTTGCCTTAGTCTAGATGGGTTGCTTGAAGCTAAGAAGTTAGGGTGCAAATATAATCACTTAAATATGAGGAACATCAAAAGACATTTATAATTTAAATAGATAATGAAAATGTGTATTAATTGTTATTTTTATTAGTAGTATTAATGTAGGTTTTATAATAAACATTTGGAGAAAGAATTTTAGAGATTATAAAACTAAGAATGAGAAGGAGAAAGATATGAAGCTAGAATTCTTAAAGAAGAAGGCTATGGAGAATCTATAAGAGAATGTAGCTAATTAAAGGTAGAATGTAAAACCCTTTCTCTTCTGGTGTTTATATTTGTTGTAAATTTTGTATGCCTTTGTATTGTTGGGTTTCTGTAATTTATTTGAATAACATGATTAGGTATCTTTTGTTAAAGTTTGAGGATTTTCCAACGTAAATTCATTGTTGAATGTTTCTTGTAATTTAGATACGTTTTCTGGAAATTTTGTACAGTTTCTCTTTATCATGTTTTTGATTGATTTACCTAATCTTAATGATGTTAGAATGATCCGTGGTCTTAATAAAAGTTGTAAATTTTTGTTTTATCTTTTATTATGAGTTGAATTTGTTCAATTTTAGATTATGGTGAATTTATAGTGAATATTTTGGTAAAATGATGTAATCTGCCCGGTTTTTATTATGATAATATATAAAATCATATCTTTTAATTGAGCCGTTAGTTTACTGTGAATTTTGGATATGTTGTTGTTGATTGACTTAAGCATGCTCTTGTAAAATTTCAAGACGGTCGGATCAAGTTATCATCATGAAACTTATATCATAACATTATGCAGTTAATGTGTTTGCTTAAATGCTTGAAAAAAATACTTGTTCTTTGTCATATGTTTCTAAACCATGATTTGTTGTATGTAAAAATGATTTACAAATTGGAAATGAGTTCATGTTTTACCGTTAGATGGAACATGGTTCCAAGATAATGGCGGGTAATGATCCCCGAGAGTTAAATGGGTAATGATACCCAAGATTGTATAGGGTAATGATCCCCAGATCCATCGACGACGGCTGTCTGTGCCGAGTTAAATGATAGGTGGGTGTACGAACCAAGGACATCCGTACCTTGAACTCATGTGTCAAATCTAATTGGATGAATTGTTGAAAATATTATTGGTGTTATGAACTCATGTTTTGAAATTCAAATGCATGAATTGTTGAAAACATAATTGTGTTGTGAATTGGATTATTTGTCAAAAATGTTATTGATATTGTTAGATTGTTTAATAAATATATAACTGAATCCTCAAAGTTGTGCAAAATTTGTTGTTGTATGTTCTCGTTGATTGATTGATATTTCTTCACATCTTTTGATAATGGGAATGCATTCTATTGAGATGTCATCTCATCCCAATTGACATTCTTGCAGATTTCATGGAAGTTGGAAGTGGAAATTGTGAAGTTAGTTTAATTATTCTATTGTTTTTATTGTATTGCTTGAAATGTAATTTGAACTAATATATTTTTTGAAAATGTTGTTAAAGATGATTAGCGAATTCATTTGTTTAAACTCATGTTAGAAAGGTTAAATTATGTTTATTGCAATAAATAAACTAGAAGAATTTTATGCCTAAGTCTCTTTCCGACCCGTAACGGTCGATTTCGGATCTCCATATGGGTTTGACCCTGGTCTGGAACTCGGGGTGTTACAAATCACATATTGCATCGCATTGCTGAGCCAGATGATACAAGTTATCGAAATATTGCAACCACCTCGCAACTATATGATATGAGCGACAAAGTGCTTAGCCACTTTGCTACAACTCATTGTGCATGTTTACTTTCACTTTTTTGTACCTTGAAGGGATCAAGCGCGGACCGTAGTTCATCAGGTCAGTACTAGCAACTAAACCCAACTCATGTAACAAAGACAAATCCAAGCAAAGCATAGTCCATATAAACCAAAAGGTCCTTCAAAAATGATCCGCAAAAGTGTGTTTTGGCCTCTTTTTTTTTTGAATGCATCATAACAATGAATTCTTGGTTTAGCAACACTGTATCCATGATGCCTACGCATCATGGAGCTCTTTCGAGTAAGTAACACGACATAATGATGCTTTCACATCAAATATGCTTTATCGGCCAAGATTTATAAGTTTAAGGATACATCTATGCTTAATTCACCTTTAACCAACACCCCTTCCCTACATATATTTTATTAACTTTTCTACAACTAGAAATTCGGGAGAGGATGGAGATGTACCAAGTACCACCTGCTATCTCGGCAACGAGTTTCGTAAATTGCACCATGGTGGTGTATAACCATTTTTTCCTGATAGTGCAATATCACTCTTGGACTTGGTCTCAACTACACGATCTTGTTGTAGTCAATTTGTATAAATCCTTAATTCCGAGAGTATTCAAAACTGCACTACATCCCGTGATTTTTCTGCCTTGCAGTTTTCCTCGTTAACAAAATCTTGTCGTGTGATTTACTTTACATGTACATTATATTGTAGTCTTTATAATTAAATTAAATACATTTTTACGTTAATCAACACTTGGTTTGATCCCATAAATTGGTTCGGATTCCAACTTACCCTATATACCAAGTGTACATCTTGTTTAAGTAATCTCCTTGACAGTTTGTTTCTATATTAGATTACACAAGGCGTGTCTTGCATAGGGGAAAAAAAGTCTTCATATATACAATACAAATGAATAAAACCATCAGTCTTTCCATCCTATAGATTGTGACAGAAACGCACGTGTTAGTTAATGTATCCATTACAAGGAGTTTTTTACTAGACCCAGTTAGTGATTGGATTTCATCCGGAGCTTGTGAAACCAGTGCTACCTTTTTGGCTTAATTCTTTCACAAACTTTTTAGTTTTAGATTATGATACTTAATTCAACACTTGTCAGCATGTCTTCTTTTTCATTATACTTTCATTATTATTTGCTTCGTTGCTTCAGTAATAGTACCAACCGATAACATCTTCAACTCCTTATGTGTATGCATGTTCATGAAGCCCAGAGATATACCTCATAGATAACATAATCGTGCAAGACTAAAAACTATACCGATTCTGGAATTCTAAGGTATGTTCTTACACTGTTTGGTTACCTGATTATTTCAAGTAGAACCATACATCAAAGATATGGGCTTGAATATATATTTCGGACTCAACGACATCTCTAATTGAAGGTGGTGGTATTGTAATACCCGATTAAGCAGGTAGGGTTCGCCGATTGGAATATAGGTAATGGTTTGTCTTTCCTAACAACGAGGCATTTTCAGCACAATTGTCTCCAGAGTTGGCAAAAATATTTGCAGTTCAGCGTGATCGAGTGGGAGTAATCCATGGATTGTTGACCTCTCGGAATGCTACTACTATATGAACTCACCGATGCCTTTTAAAAGTCCCACACTGCTGGATGACCGTAGTAGCTAAGTGGGGATAGTATCGTTGGAGGGTCGGGTCATTACACACTCTATCAAATTACTCAATTTTCAACATCGACACTCCCATGCTTGATGACCGCAATAGCTAAGTGAGGACAATATGGGTGGAGGTTCGGGTCATTATATCCAATTATTCAATTTTTTCAACATCGACACTCCCATCATAAAAGGAATATCAATACCAATTTCAGTTTTTAAATTCTCACCATGGTTCACAAATTACCTCTAGATTTTGGTTCTGCCGAGCCGTTAATTAAATCACCTTATTATCCCTTTGTGTCCCCTATTTCTTCTTCTCCAAACCCTGATATGGAGACTAATTTTTCTTCATAGGTTTCGATTTCATTGTATTTGAATGGGTACATGCAACCAAGTTGTTGAGGATAATTTGAATCAACCTCATATATTGTTTTAATGTATCAACCTTCTCTTCAGTAGTTCTTGGTTCTTTAGACACATAGTTTTCGCCTGACTTCGAATCTGTGGTCCTCTTATCCTATGAACATGTTTTTTTTTAGCAACTCATAAGTTGTTTATAGAGAGATCTAGTGAAGACCATAAACCACGTTAGTCTTCCCTAAAGAAAACCCAACTTGGCTCTGATACCAACTTGACACGTATGATCTCCATACCTTGGTAGCTATTATTGTAGAAATAAAGTTTCGGAGCAATAATATATGAAATCGAGAAAGGAAACACACACGAATAAACTTCGAATAAAATATCTTAATAGATTATGAATCAGAAAACTATTGCAAATTCTTTCTTTGTTACGCTAACAATCTCTCCAAACAGTAAGAAACCTAAACTTACTTTACTAACCTTGTTTCTCAACAATACTACTAGTAGTTGTCTTACAAGCCTCTTTATGTTTATCCATGAGCTAAGCATTCCTAGTTATAGCTTGTCGAAATAGGAATTCTGTTTTAGTTTGGTTTCCAAAACCTTATAGGAAGTTGTTTCCTTATCTATGAATATTTCCTTATGTAGGAATATTGACCTAAAAATCAGTATCTAACATAAATTAGATTTATATCCTCAATTCAAATTGAGATTTATTAAGTTTATAAAAAAGAAAGAAAGAGGATATACATTATCACAACCAGTCTATTAAATACACATGTCTTGCCTCTCTATATTCTCTTACTATCGAAGATGAAACAATGTATGAGAATATGCAGCTATGAACCAGGCCATAGGTGATTGGGATTTTAGCTTTTGAAGATGCGTAAGAGAGTTGAAAATGTTGGGTATAAAAGGTGAAGATTCACATATTAGATCCAAACAATAACTCGTTCTATGCAGTCTCATGTTACAAATCTTTGAAAACATGTGACGTTCATAGGTTTATATGAATAACATATATGACATCATAGCATCATAATGGGGTTTCTGGTTTAAATGTATAGGCAGATAGGTTTAAGTACTACCGCTTGCTTGTTGTGCAATATATTTATGAAAACAAAGAACCCACCTTTCAATTAATTACTTTATTAAAGTCACTAAGCTACAAAACTTGCGCTTACAATAAGATCCAATAGGAAATCGTTGACAATTGACAGTTAAAAATCGATATTTACATTGTGCGATAAAACTATTATTTAGTGGTGAGTTTATCTCTACTTGAGTGCAGTAGTTAGCTTTTAAGGGACTAAGTTTTGGCGCCAACTAAGAGGTTATTTAGACTCAACCTTATGCAATCAGGAAAAAAAATCAGTTAGTTATGTTTAGTTTGATTTATCTTTTTGTTTTTTAGTGTTCTTTAAGTTCATGCTCCGTTTACTGCTTTGCAAAAAAAAAAATAATTCCATTTTCAGTACTTTATTTGAGTTGTTTTACGTAGCTTAAACTCCTTTATATGCACTTTTACTTACACAAGATCACAACAAGAGAAGTTGTTCGGTGAGTTCTCTGCTTGAGGGACACATACATGAAAACTCACCCAAAGATCACAGTCAAAACCCTTGTAGATAAGCTAGTTAAGATTTTCAACAAAAAAACTACCAACTGTTTTGTTACTATTCAGTTCATGGAGGACAAACACGTTTCTAAAATACTTATATATCGTGTCCGAAGATAGTATAGATACTTCGAAAGCGCGTTGGCAGGTCCATAAAGTGTGTCTGATCCAAATATTAGCCTGTCGTACCTTGAAAAAGCAAAATTCAGCATCCACGACCCGCATACCAGAGGTAGTATTGTCAGTATTTACGATTTAGATACGTATTATAATTTTGTGAAGTTGTTTTGAGCTACAGTGTGTGGACCAGCTAACCGATAGCTATGTTAGAGTCTGAAGTTCCCCGAGTCCCTCATAAAGTGTAACTATATTGTTCGGCCCTGCTCGATCTACGACCGGACACTAAAAACCTCAAACGGATCCATCATGGTTTGCCCAACGAGCACCTCGAAATATTAGATAAAATATAAACTAACACATTGTTGAGAGAAATAACCCATAAGAGAATGATGATTCTGTACGTAAACATTGAAGGATACATCGGATACGACTATACCGGGAACGATAGACCCTAGAGAAGATGAGGGGAAAATCTTCAAATATACGAGCATACGACTATAAGGACTCCGAGACGGACTTTAATTCCACGAATGAGAGCAACGATAAGTGTAAATCGAAAGCGTAGCGTCAAGGTCAGACAAAAATAAAGCAAGTACCATAAAGGGATCAAAGTTAAGCAAGAAACCAGATACCAAATGCCTCCTAAAGGACATGAAAGCAGTACAAGGCTGTAAAAAAACAAGTGGTGGAAATCAAATGGTTGCGATACTGAACGAGTTGTACGAAATAACCAGTTTGTTAAAAGAACATACAATATGTATCAAGACTCTAACAAATTCAATGACAGTAAACAAACAAGACAAATCAAGATAACAAAAACAGGTTGCGGAAAGAATGCGATGAAGTTACAAAAACGAAAATTCTGAGAAAAAGACCACAAAAGGCGAAAAAAAATTGGCAGTGGATGAACATGACTAGAAATTAGGAGTTAAGAATTTATTTTGGCGGCATATATACCTTATAAAAGACAATCCGAAAACACAACCGTTGGCGAATACGTCACTAGTTTACGATTATCTCAATATGAAAGGAGCACTTGATTTTTTACTTTACATAAATTTGTCTTCTTATAATTTATAGTGAAAATAATAGATTATTATAATTTTTTTGAACAAGTACGGTAACGGTCGACCATCAAAGAAAAAACAATGAAAGCTTGGTAAATACGTGCTTGACTGAATGCCCTTGGACATGAAATGTGTGTGTGCGTGTGGGGGGGGGGGGCACCTAAGGTCTATATGAAGCACAAAAATGGGCAAAAATGATCCGACTATCTTACGAATGTCATGTAGAGGCAACGAATCTAATTCCCTACTGAACCAAACAAGATAAAGTAAAAATGGACGAAAAAAATATGACAATGTGAAGGTTATCCAATGGGAAAGTGTCTGTCTGGAGATAAACCTGCAATACAAACAAAATGAGAATGAAGTGACGTCAAGCTTCACCCGATCAGAGAAAAAAAAGTATATCCGTTAATAATTTTCCATGTACAGAGAAGCGATGGCAAAACATATCAAAAAATAAAACCAACGACTAGAGAAGCTTCTGAAGAGCAACGCAATGGCGAAACATCCCTAACCAGCGAGAATGATACATACTCGCGGACACCGTTGGAAAGATCCTGATTCAGCTTCACCACAATTTTCTCAACATCGTAATACTTAGGTTTCTCACCTGGCACATGAAGCAAATCCCCGCCACCAGTTACCGCAACAGAATGAAGCTTTTCCCGGCATCAAGTTCTCGTCTTAGCCCACACCTAGTTGTCTCCTAAAATAAAGGAATCCTCCTTCTCCAAACCCAGGGATTCCCCTGAGTTTCATTCGCAAGACGATCAACAAGTGCCTACAAAAACCGAATAGTAAGAAAGAATTATGAGAAGAAAAAAAAATCGAATAAAGCAAGACAATACCCTCGAAACCGACATAAAACATGGAACCACAATAAAAGTAGCACACATGCCAATCACCAAGCTTCAAAGGATATGGAGAACTACAAACAACTCATCAAGAGATGCAACGAAAGGATCGAGAAGCAACTTCCTCAACAAGATCCTCATCATGAACATGATCTACATTGGTAGGAACCCGATCACAAACCTCTTGATGTAAAACATCATTAACTAAGGTAACAGACCTCCGATGATCTCCTGGAAATAATCACCTCATCAAACTAGCGAGTACTTGCTTGGATATCGTCGCGGATAGCGATTTTAACTGCTCTGCGCTCAATTATTTCTTTTCAGCTGATATTTTTATACCACAACACATACAAACCAGTATTTTAACATAAGCTATAATTTTATCCCACTTAAACTATAACATCACTAACTAAGGTAACAAACTAACTAAGATAACTAAGCTATAATTTTTACATTGGTTGTTGGGACCCGATCAGAAACTTCTTAATGTAAAACATCATTAACTAAGGTAACAGACCACCGATGATCTCCTGAAAACAATCACGTACTCGCTTGGTTATCGCCTTGGAGAGCGATTTTAACTACTCTGTCCTCAATTATTATTTTTTTCAGCTGATTATTTTTATATCACAACACATATAAACCAATGTTTTAACATAAGCTATAATTTTATCCCACTTAAATTATAATAACGTGAAAACATAATTTTACATTGCTGCAAATAGGGTACCAAATTCTTTAGGGAGTTGCTAATCCATTAGGTCTATGGATCACCGGCGTGGATAGTTTTGTTTTACATGAATTTTCTTAGCCTAATACCTTTCCGGTGTTTAACGGCCAAGATATAGATTTACGTGGTGTAGTAATTGCCACTTACTCTTATCTAATGCTCCGTCATGTACCGGTATGAATACCTCTTCTCTAGAGACTAGAGTATTAGACGATATTTAGGCACAAGGGAAAAAAGATGTTAGCAACAACTCTTCCTCTGCGTTTACACTTTCTCTCACCAAAACTGATACTGCGACCCCCATTGTTTCCGGTACATTTCCGACACACTAATATCAAAAACCCCGTTTACCCACGTGGATGTAACAAGCTGTTCTGTTCAATGAGTAGTGATTTGATGGATTCTTCATCTACTAGTAAAGATGGAAATTTGTCGGTCCATTCGATTACAGATGATTTGAAAAATCAAAGCTTATCAGAAGAAAAGAAACTTAAATTAAAGCTTGAAGATTTAAAGTGGGATCATTCATTTGTTCGTGAGCTACCCGGAGATCCAAGAACTGATACCTTACCTCGTCAGGTATTGTCAAAAAAAAAAAAAACTGTTTTTTTTTTTTTTTTTTTAAAATTGATATACTATCCATAAACTTTCATTTTCTCTTTTGCAAAGATAAGATATTCTAGATTAGGTTTTAGTTTTTCTAGGGTAGACCAATTGGAATCTCTACCTGAATAAGATGGTTTCTCTTTTTAGTTATGTCCATATTAGTTCCTAGATGTAGTAACACACTGGAAACTTTGGCATAATTGCTCATAATTCAGTCTTCAACCTTTTTTCATTCCTAAGTTTCCCAAGATGACTTTTAGTTTAATATCTAGGGTACGTTTTCTTCGATACTGACAGAAAACCATTGTTAGTCTCAATCTGAAAATAGAAAATAAAGTTGTGATTTTTAGTAGAAAAGAAGATGATTGAAGTTTGAAAAACTAGTGTTCTGAAGTAGATTCTCCCTGCTGTGGAACTCATAATTTTTCGGGCAACACTATCCGAGTTGCAACAACCAGGTACAAGAAGGTGGTGCTGTGGTATTAGTACCCCTATACTGTACCTGCTCATACACCACTTCTGTCAATATATTTCTTCTAGAGAAGACTTGGGAGATGCCAAAGATCTAATAAGTCTCGTGGAAACAAAAGGCTGATGGAAACCCATAGCCTGTTTGTTAACCATTGGGATTGGCATCCAGTGATTCCTTTGTTAACTTTCTTAATTTTGTTTGTTTTCTGTTGCTGTATGTTGTACTCAACAGGTATTTCATGCTTGTTATTCGAAAGTATCCCCTTCAGTTGAAGTAGAGAACCCCGAGCTTATTGCTTGGTCAAAATCAGTTGCGGAGTTGCTTGAGTTAGATCCCAAGGAGTGAGTATCTGCTTAAACCTCTTATAACATGAAAAAAACATACTTAATCGATATTATTACGAATCAACTAGAAAGGTCTTCCTATTATTTCTCTTGCCTTTTATTTGGTCATTTCTACGTTTACTTTTTTTTATCTCCACGCCTTTATCAAGCAGTAATCCAGGTGTATTGCTTTTTCATGCATGATGCATCTTTACGGCTCACCCTCACATCAACCTCTTTTTGGCTTTCAGATTTGAAAGGTCGGATTTTGCACTTAAATTCTCCGGGGCGTCTCCTCTGGAAGGAGGGTAGGTTTCATTATTTAATTTATTTTTTTAGTATCTTACCATTGTTATGCTAATAAAATACATACTGATTAGCTTCATAATGATCAATGGCTTCGCTGCTATGTTGTAATCTCTTCCTGGGTGCTTTTCTCTTACAGCCTGTCCTATGCTCAATGCTATGGTGGACATCAGTTTGGCACATGGGCTGGTCAGCTAGGTGATGGTCGTGCAGTAACACTAGGAGAGCTTCTGAATTCTCGGGGGGAAAGGTGGGACCTGCAGCTTAAAGGTGCGGGTAAGACTCCATACAGCCGCTTCGCTGATGGACTTGCAGTTCTACGTAGCAGCATCCGAGAATTCCTTTGCAGTGAAGCAATGCATGGTTTGGGAATTCCAACAACCCGTGCTCTTTGTCTTGTCACTACTGGAAAATCTGTTACAAGGGACATGTTTTATGAGTACGTCCTTTCAGGAGACGTTAATTCATTATATGTTACTCTAAGAAATCATCTTTCTGTATTCTGTTGTTTCGGCTGAAAGATTGCATGCATCATTTCATAATGCCTCTTCAGATTTATTTTTCTGTTTTCTAATGGAACTTATCTCCTTCATGTAGTGGTAATCCAAAGGATGAGCCTGGTGCGGTCGTTTGCAGAGTTGCCCAGTCATTCTTGCGCTTTGGATCATATCAGTTGCATGCCTCTAGACGCAAAGAAGACCTTGACATAGTTCGTACTTTGGCAGACTACACCATCAAGCATCACTTCCCCCATATTGAGAACATGTGCAAGACGGAGAGCTTATCTTTCTCAACAGGCATGCAGGGGACTTCAGTTGTAGATTTGACATCTAATAAGTATGCAGGTATTTCTCTCTGTTCATTTGACATCTAATAAGTATGCAGGTATTATATTGGAATCCAGAATATAACACAAAATACACGCACAAACACCCGACACACACATATAGAACTGATGAGTCTTGTTTAGGTTGGTATTTTCTTGGTTGAATTTGTAGAAGAATGTCACATTCCATTGTTTATCCCTTCTGGGTGTTTGTCAGATCTATGTTGATTGTCTAATATGTAGTACTCATTCAGGTCTATTTTTTTTTTATTATGACGTTTTCGTCTTCTTCACTCACAAAATTATACAAACACATATTTCCTGTAAGCAAAGGTGATGACCATAAACATTTGCCTGCTCTTACCATGGGATTATGGTTTATTTCAGCTTGGGTAGTCAAGGTTGCTGAGCGTACTGCTTCCTTAATTGCAAGCTGGCAGGGGGTTGGATTCACTCATGGCGTACTCAATACAGATAATATGAGTGTGCTGGGTCTAACCATTGATTATGGACCTTTCGGCTTTCTGGATGCTTTTGATCCGAGGTACACTCCAAATACCACAGACCTTCCCGGAAGAAGGTACTGTTTTGCAAACCAGCCTGATATTGGCTTGTGGAATATCGCACAGTTCTCCTCAACGTTAGCAGCTGCAGAATTGATTACCGAGGAGGAGTCCAACTATGCCATGGAAAGGTACTTTCTTCTTTTTTCCCCCTTTCCCTTTAACAATGTATTAGATGTACTGGAAGTGTGTCCTGTGATTAATATGACAGGTCCATGGAACAGATATGGGACTAAATTTATGGACCACTATCAGTCTATAATGACCAGAAAACTTGGCCTGCTAAAGTACAACAAACAGTTGGTAAACAAGCTTCTCAACAACATGGCTGTTGATAAGGTTGATTACACAAACTTTTTTCGATTACTTGCCAATATTAAAGCGGACGCAAGCGTTTCAGAGGATGAGCTGATTGTTCCACTTAAGGCTGTTCTGCTTGATATGGGAAAGGAGCGCAAAGAGGCATGGATCAGCTGGGTAAAAGCCTACATACAAGAGGTACCCTTCCTAACAGTCTCTGGCTATTTATATAGTTTTTTCTCTACCATAGTGTTGTTGAAAAAAAGTCCAAAATTTCATGGAGATAAATAAATAATAAAGTAAGTACTTTCTAGAGTTACGAATCACTCAGGGTATACTGGATAAGTATTGTACACAAATCTGAAGCTATTAAGTCTAGTCACTATATTATGGTTCTGGAATCACACATGGTTCAATATGGGCAGATATTGATATGAATCTAATGCCTTCAAAAAGTTAGAGCAGAATTTTGTAACTGAAAGCCAACCACGTCTATGTAAATAAAATATGATTTTGAAGTTAAAATATGTATAAGATTCATCTGCCGAAGGTCCTTGCTACGGAGGATCTACATAGGGAGGACATTAATATGAATCTAGTGCTTTGTCATCAACACCTCAATAGTGTCTTCAGAAAATTAGAGCAGAATTATGTACCTGAAAGCCTACCAAGTCTTTGTTAATAAAGTGCAATTTAGAAGTTAAAATATGTAAAAGCTTCATCTACCAAAGGTCCTTGTCATGGAAGATCTATATGGTGAGGAGATTACCTCAAACTCTTGCTGCTCTCCTACTCCCTGTTAGGTTCAGGCCTTGTTCTACGTTGTTACTCCTGTATAATAGGTATCTTTTTTTCGTACCAGATCACAATATCCTAAAATCAAGGAAGAAAGGGCAGTGGTTATGTAATGATTTTGTTATGAAGCCCATGAAATTCATCATAATGTAGATTATTTTGTGTGGTTGCTTCAATTGTTTGTTTGTCATGCAAAATGTGACACAAATTCTCTTGTTCAAAAGCTTGTTGCTAGTGAGATTCCAGACGAGGAGAGGAAGGTTGCAATGAATTCTGTAAACCCTAGATATGTTCTACGGAATTATTTATGCCAAAGTGCCATAGATATGGCTGAACAAGGTGACTATGAAGAACTTCACAGGCTTCTGAAAGTTATGGAGCGGCCATTTGAAGAGCAGCCTGGAATGGAGAAATATGCACGTCTTCCTCCTGCTTGGGCTTATCGGCCAGGTGTGTGCATGCTTTCTTGCTCTTCTTAGAGTTAGAGAAAATGATGTATTAGCTTCTGCTGTGTACATAAACAGTTAAAATTTTCAGTTTTATTGCTTTCCAGAAAGAAAGGCTGTGCTCTATTGTTATGTGACATTTTTTTGCTTACCATAATCATTTCTTGATTGAAGCTGACATCATATGAGGCACTTTTTGGATTAAAGACGGATATATTATTCAAGTAAACCTCTAAATAATGCAGATTTAGTCTATTGTAGAATATTTTTTTTGTCAATTTCTGAGATACAAAATCCTTAAAAGTATCCAACCCAAATCTCCTTGTGCAAGTACAGACCATGCTTCCAAATCATACTTATGTGCAACTGCATAATTCAAGGCTCAAGAAACAATGAAGACGACTTGATAGGATATTTAGCTCCTCGTTGAAGTCCTAAGCGCGTTTAATCATTCCCTCGCATTTCCCACGAGTCATTAGCATTTGGACTGGTCATGCAAAAGTGCCCAACCTTCTCATATTGACAAACTCGAAAAGTACCTTGAAGTATCTCGACCATGCGAACCAACTTCTTTACGTAAAAGTATCCTGCTGCATTTCCCAAGAGTCATTAGCATTTGAGCTGGTCATGCAAAAGTGCTCAACCTTCTCATATTGACAAACTCAACAAGTACCTTGAAGTATCTCGATGTACTGTTCTAGTACGATTGATTAATAGGGTATTGAATTGAATCAGAGAAACGGAACGGAAAACGATAAAAATCTGCCGTAGCAGCCTCAGGTGTTCTTCCTTAACTTCTTAATCGAAATTGGTAATGTTCTTACATTATTAAAGAAGGTAAAGAAAGAGATAACCCTAATCGGGTTTGGCTAATCCTGACGCGACACATATCGCTTAACTGACTAATCCTGGAGTGACACAAGTCACTTAGCTGTTAGTCACTTATTAATACTAACTACACCCACTGAGTTAATCAGGGCAGCCCATAGCTCATGGCTTGTCATATGCAGGTATATGACAAATACCTCCCCCATAACCAAATCCTTGCCCTCAAGGATTACCATTTGGAAAGTGGTGCCGAATGTGAGCAGTATCCTCCCATGTGGCATCTTCTGGGTTGGCATTGGTCCAATGAATGAGGAGTTATGGCACAATGACTCCATTGCGAACAACTGATCTGGAAGCAAGTGCAGCGGCAAGAATGACCAATACTTGACCCTTACTGTTGATGATGGGAAGGCTAGGTGCAGGGGTATGCTTGGCGCCAATCTGCTGCTTTAGCTGAGATACATGGAACACAGGGTGGATTCTAGCTTCTGCAGGTAACTGCAATCTATAAGCTACACTGCCAATTCTTTGTAAGACAGGGAATGATCCATAATATTTAGCTGCCAATTTCAAGTTTCTTCTCAGGGCTACAGATGCCTGCTTGTAAGGCTGTATCTTTAGGTATACCATATCACCCACTAAGAAACTTCTCTCTACTCTGTGTCGGTCAGCATATAACCTCATTCTTTCCTGAGACTTATGGAGAGAATCTTTTAGGAGCTCTAGAATAGCATCTCTTTGTTTCAAGTATTCCTCAACAGCAGCAACAAAGGTTGTAGTGGTGGAGGGAAAAGCCAAGTGGGGAGGGTTATAGCCATAAAGAGCAGTGAAGGGACTTACTTTCAAGCTGGAGTGATAGTTGATGTTATACCACCAAGCAGTGTGGGAGCCAATGTAAAGTCTTGACTTGTACCTGAGAATCCCCTTAATGTAGGAGTAATGAGGAAGTGTAGCAGGGGAGAGAGCTAGTTGTGCAATGATGGTATGCACCTTTGGATCACCAGCATAACTGTCAATGATTTCTTGGGCCCAAGCTGGTTGAGAAACAAATATTGTGTGACAAACATCGTCAGCATGAGATCTTCTGGAGAGAGCATCAGCAACCTTGTTATCAGAGCCTTTGGTGTATCTAATTTCATAATCAAAGCCCATAAGCTTCATTAACCATTTCTGTTGTAAGGCAGTGTTGATTTTTTGCTCAAGGAAATACTTTATACTTTGGTGGTCAGTCTGATTAATGAAATGAGTCCCTTGTAAATACTGTCTCCACTTTGTAACAGCTTGGACAATAAAGAGTAGCTCCTTCGCATAAGTAGATAAGGCAACTGCTCTTGGCCCAAGTGGTTTGCTGTAGAAAGCCAATGGTTTGCCTTCCTGCATCAGAATAGCTCCAAGACCAGCATCACAAGCATCAGTTTGCAGCACAAATTATTTGTTGAAGTTAGGTAGAGCTAAGACTGGAGTTGTAGACATTACAGCCTTGAGTTGATGAAATGCTGCAGTAGCTGAAGGAGACCACAAGAAGGCATTTTCTTTAGGAGATTTGTTAGAGGCCTGCTGATGAAGCCATAATCCTTCACAAATTTTCTGTAGTAGCCTGTGAGGCCCGAAAATCCTCTAAGTTCTTTGAGGTTTGTAGGAAGTGGCCAATTGACCATGGCAGAGATTTTCTCAGGGTCAGCTTTAACTCCTTCAGCAGTAATAATGTGGCCCAAATATTCTAGCTCATTTTGTCCAAAGCAACACTTAGAGAAATTGGCAAAAAAGCTTGTGTTGCCTCAATATCTCCAATGTAGTTTGTAAGTGAGAGATGTGATCTTCCAAGGTGGAGCTGTAAATGAGGATATCATCAAAAAAGACTAAGATAAACTTCCTTAAATGTTCTTGAAATACCTCATTCATGAGGGCCTGGAAGGTAGTAGGGGCATTGGTGAGTGCAAAGGGCATCACTTTAAACTCAAAGTGACCACGGTGAGTTCTAAAGGCTGTCTTGTAAATGTCATCAGAGGTGACTCTAATCTGATGATACCCAGCTTTTAGATCAATCTTAGATAAGAACTTCTTACCATGTAGCTCATCAAGTAGCTCCTCTATGATTGGAATGGGAAACTTATCTTTAACGGTGATGCTATTAAGCCTTCTATAGTCAACACAGAACCTCCATGTGTTGTCTTTTTTCTTCACCTTAAGGATATGAGCTGCAAAAGGACTATGGCTGGCTTGTATAATGCCAGATTGAAGCATATCCTGAACCAGTTGTTCCACCACTGACTTTTGAATATAGGGGCATTTATATGGCCTCAATTTTATTAGTTTTGAGTTTGGTTTGAGGGGAATGGAGTGGTCCAAACTCCTTTGTGGATGGAGAGCCTTGGGTTCAGAGAAAACATCTGAATAATGTGTAAGTAGCTCTGAAATTGGAGGTGGAGGATTGGGTGGTGGGGTGGATGTGGAGATGGTGAAAAGTTGGCCAATAATTCCATGAGTATGTTTCTTAAAAAATCTCTTAACTGCAGGACCACTCATCATGCTTAATGAGGCTTTGTTGTGAGACCCAGTTAGTGTAATCTTCTTACCATTGTGTTTGAAAGAGATATTAAGCTTGGAGAAGTTGAAAACCACATCACCCAACTGCCTGAACCAGTCAGCCCCCAAAACTAAATCACAACCACCCAATGTTAACAACCTCAAACTGCCAGAGAATTTGTGAGCATCCATTGTCCAAGAAAGATTAGAGCAGACCCCATTACTTATGGTTCTTTCACCATTTGCCACAGTGACTAACATGCTAACAGTATGTTCAATGGGACAGTTGAGAGACTTGGCCACTTCAGTATCAATGAAACTATGAGTGCTACCAGTATCTATGAGTACGGAGATAGCTTTTTTCTTAATGAATCCCGCAATTATAATAGTTTCACCAGAATTATTACCTGTTAAAGCATTGAGTGAAATTTCCATATCACTTTCTAGTGGTGAGTCCTCCTCAGCACCATGAATATCTTCTTCTGAATCCAGTGAAAGTTCCCCAGCCTCAGTGCCCACTATCAAACAAAGATGTTGCTTCTTACAGACATGGCCCCTTTTGTATACTTCATCACAATTGTAACATAACCCTTGTGCCTTCCTAGCTTGAACTTGCTCAGGTGTTAGTCTTTTAATGTGAAGTGATGAGGTTGATGTAGGTAGGAATGAAGAGTTATAAGTTGTTGGTTTTGAAGGAGTATTTGGTAAGGTGGTAGATTGAGGAGAGAAATGTTTACCAGTGGAAAAGGGAGTAGTAAAGGGTTTTGGAGTAGGCTCGGAAGATTTGTGTTGGAGAGAAAGTGTTTTTTCTTGCATTCTAGCTAAGGAAAAAGCATGTAAAAGATTTTTGGGACCAAACATAAGCACAGGTTCTCTCAATTCCTCTTTTAAACCCCCTATAAAACTTTGAATGAAGTAATCTTCAGAAAAATGTGGGTGTTTACTCAGCAATAAGGCCTTTAAATACTCAAATTCCTCAAAATGAGCATCCACAGTTGTTAACTGAGACAACTTATTAAACAACCCAACTATATTTTCATGTGCAGAATTTTCAAATCGCAGACAAACATTCTCAGCTAGTTCAGGCCAAGATATATGATGCTTATTTAAACGGAAATTCTCAAACCATTTACCTGTTTTGCCATCTAAATGTATGGCTGCCATACCAGCTTTTTTGAACTCTGGTACATCCTGCATCTGGAAATAATATTCACATTTATGAATCCATCTTTTGGGGTTGTCACCATCAAATCGTGGAAAATCCATTCTCGATGGACGATGATGAAAATCACGGCCCCCTGAATGGAAGCGAGATCCACCAGTTTGCTGAACAGAACCATGTCGATTGTTCATATCACCACTGTGTTCCCCTGATTGAAAGCCTTTGGTAGACCAAAAATTTTCCATCCTAGATTGTATGGTATTTGTTAAAACTAGCAACTGAGAGTCAAAATTAGATTTCAGCCTGCTTTCGAATCATCCTTGGTCAGCATCGAATCGAGTTGGTGTTGAATTTTATCGATTTGAGCTTGTTGCTGATTAGAAGCATCAGTGAGCTCTTTACATGTCTGAACAACCATGGTGGAAAAAAAATTTGGGTAGGAAGGAACGGCTCTGATACCAGTTGTACTGTTCTAGTACGATTGATTAATACTGTATTGAATTGAATCAGAGAAACGGAATGGAAAACTATAAAAATCTGTCGTAGCAGCCTCAGGTGTTCTTCCTTAACTTCTTAATCGAAATTGGTAATGTTCTTACATTATTAAAGAAGGTAAAGAAAGAGATAACCCTAATCGGGTTTGGCTAATCCTAGCGCGACACATGTCGCTTAACTGACTAATCCTGGAGTGACACAAGTCACTTAACTGTTAGTCACTTATTAATACTAACTACACCCACTGAGTTAATCAGGGCAGCCCATAGCTCATGGCTTGTCATATGCAGGTATATGACACTCGACCATGCGAACCAACTTCTATACGTAAAAGTGTCCTGCTGCATACCTTATCGGCAGTTGTGTCGTAGGATCGTCTATATGATAAGCACAGAGTGGCTTTCATATGTAGCAACCAGATGCTTGTCATCTCCCTCGACTGTAACCTTGTAAAGTTCCGAAAATGCTAACAGTGGGACGAAAGGAAAGGCAAAAAGTGTGGGACAGATGCGTGACCGAGAGAAAGGTTAAAGAGAAGTGACTTGGCGTCTACCTGGGACTCCACACAAAAAGCAACCCTTGCTAATATACGGCGGGGAAGGGCGCCACCTTCTTTCCAGCATTTGTCCGAGCCCTTTTGTCCCACCTTTAGTCGGGTCGGTAAAGTTCTTCGTCAATTTGAGCTAGTTGAGCACATTTGCCATTATATCTTTAATAATGCTACTTGTCCCAACTATTCTTTAATAATGTCCCAACTATTCTTTAAGGGAAAATATTCTTTAATAATGCACATTTGCCAGTGTATAATTACGTTTTCCCTTGGAAGAAGATGACGAGGTAGAATTTGTTCCTAATTACAATAATAAGTTTTGTTATGATACCCTTGCTGGAGACGTTCCAGACTACTCCTTTTTCAGGTTTTTGTGGAAAAACTATATACCACCAAAAGCAAGCTTTCTAGTTTGGGCTATCTGCCATGGCTCGTTACCTACGAGAGCAATGCTTAGGCATCGTGGAGTTAATTTGGACAATACTGCCTGCCCTCTCTGCAATGGAATTCTGGAGACGTCTGACCATTTGATGCTGCATTGTTCATTCACTTTCAAACTGTGGGATTATTTCTTAAAGTCGTTGTGCATTTCCTGGCCATTTCCTGGCACTGTCTTGCATTTGTTAGAAGCTTGGGATAATAACGTTTTAACTGGTAAGTGCAAGCATATTTGGAATATTCTTCATTTTGCCATCATTTTGGAATGTGTGGGATGAACGGAATCATAGAGTTTTTGGTGGAAGACCTAAAGATGTAGAAGAAGTCATTTTCCAGGTTAAACAATCCCTGGTTCTTTGGAGCTGCGATACGGATACTTTTCAGTATGTTGACCGCAGTCAGATTATTCATAATTGGAAAGTTGTTTTGCATAATTAGCTTCTCCTGTCTTTTGTTATTTGTTCCTTTGTGCCAGTGACCTCTTAGGCTCTGGTTTGTACTATGCCTTTGGTAGTTTTTGTCTTTAATATAAAATTTCTCTTTTCGAAAAAAAAATTACGTTTTCCCAAAGGACGTTAATATTCTGTTTGGATACACATCCAAAAGTAGTTTTTTTTTGTTGCGGTAGAATAATAGGGAAAGAAAAAGAGGCAGAGGAATGGAAGGATTCTATTGATAAGAGTTATATGGTTACATGGATATTATATCCTCTATATACATGGAGAAGGGAAACCAAAAGACTTTCGTTTTGGACCGCACATCCATGGGCATGGGCCCTTTAACACTCCCCCTTGTGCGGTTCAACAACAAAACTTTATACATAGTGCTTCACATATAGTACTTTGAATGTAGTTCTTCAAATGTCGTCCTCTCCGTGATGACTTGTGTCGCAATCAATTGCCTTATTAAGGATTTGACAAGGAAAAACCCAATGGGACAAAACCTTGGTACAACTCTTCACATGTAGTACTTCACATGTTATCTCGTACTTTACATGTAGTTCATCACATGCAATACATCTTCAAGGACCGACTAGTCTAAGTTAATTGCCTCGTTAAGACTTTGTCAGGAAAACCCATAGGGAAAAAAACTAAGCTCAATAAAAAGAGTACAATATTAAGCAAACTTAGAACATAGCTGGACTCGAATATGTTGCCTCATTAAAACTTTGACAAGGAAAAACCTAGTGGGACAAAACCTTGATGAAGGGAAAAGAGTACAACGTGATAGATACAAGTAAAGGTGATCCATTGCAGATGATCACTTTGCTCTGCTGAAGTTGACTAGTTGTTTCACAACTCCTAAGAAGGAAAATCCTTGTCGGAAAGACAATGACCTTAGCTGGGAAATTACTTCCCGGTGTTTGTTGTTGTCTCATTAAAAATCTTGCCGAGTAACAAAACCCTGTGGGAAAAAGCAACCTCGATGAAGGAAAAGATTCCAACACACTATTAGATTCTCCCCCTGATGTCGCACAGTTTCATTAGTACAACCAAGTCATGAGAGTTCATCACACTTTACTTTGGTGACTTAAATGTTTATAAGACCCCGTTGTTGATTTTGGAAGTTACGTTGCTTAACAAACTATCATGTTTCATTTCTTTGATTCATATATTTTCATTAATATCAACGCGATCTTTATGTCTTCAACGTTCAACATACTTGATGTTTTAGTGTTGTCTCGCTAACAACCTTGTCGAGTAACAAAACCCTTTGGGAAAAACTATTCTCGATCGAAGGGAAAAAGAGTACAACAAAGCTTCAATTTCAAAGTAAAATATGTCGACATCTCCCCCTGATTACTTTTAGAGTTGTTCCAGACAGTTCCTTTAGTCATGTACTTTTCAAACCGAATATCGGTAATGACTTATAAAATAGTCTACCATATCTCCCCCTGATTACTTTCGTTGGAGAAGAGATTATTGTTCTTTCATAATCAACAACCTTTGGATTGCACTTTCGTTAGCATTCCTTTTTATGTCTTTGCAGGGATAAAACAAATTTATGTCAATGTTTACTTTTAAGTACATGATTACATTCATTATACCATTCCAATGACGTTGCGTTGGCGCTGAGCTATATCTAGTCACTTAGACATGTATACCACATTCGCCTGATTGTAAATCAGTAAGTGAGTGTTCCAGTGTAACTGCAAACACACTCTGTGGTTTAGAGTCATTCGACTTGGGAAGCAAAAAGCCATCATGCACTTTTGCAAATATCTTTGAGTCTAAATATCCAGATATAAAACCAGATTTACTATATTCAAGTTCTTTTGAAACTACCAAGCAAACTAATTAACTGAACATTATGATGTTCAAAAGAGTATGCGATCCAAGGGTTTGTGAGAAACCTCGCGCTACAAGGTGAGTCTTTCTACTTTAAGACCTCATTCTTTTCACTACAATTTGTGACAAATAACCACATACGTCCCATAGGCTTTACACTAGGTTGGTTAGCACTACCACACCAAATACCCGTATATTTGTCAAAGAACTAAGTTCTACGTAGATTGCGTAGGCCAAATATGCTATTTATTTGAAATTAATCAAAATAAAGCATGGTTCAATATCATTGTGCTCTACTTCTGGAGCAACTAGTTATGGATTATATCATCACTATGCATGCATGATCCTTCCATTTACTCATGTGCATTCTCATAATCCATCAGGATTTCATTGTTCTCTAGAATCATTTAAACTTCAGAACGTCCTCCAATTTGATTCATGGACATATTCAGAGACAATCTTATGAGATTATTTCTGATGATATAAATAAGTTGTGCCTTACTCACCTACTTCCTTTCTAGGTGAGGATTGATCAAACCAAGTGGTCTCTCCAACTTTCTTTATGGAGCCACGACCTCAACCACACTTCCACTGAGTGTAGTTGCAACACCTTAGTCTATGGTGTATATCCCTTATTGAGGATTTGTAACCTTGAAGGTATATTTGTAGCTGGTATGTGTGATCTCATCACTTTAGGGACATCAGTGTAAATTCTGAAGATCGATTATTATTTTTCACTTCATATTTACATTTGTGGAGTACAAGAATCAATATGAGACATGGTAGGAACACACCTCGACAATTCCTGTCGTTCCCTTAGAAAATAATTTTTCTTATCTCCCCCTAACGACGGGAAGTCTATCTCATTAAAGTGATAACCCGCAAATCTAGCGGTAAGAGATCTCCTTCCAAAATGTTTAAAAAGCGGATAATTGTTGGGAACTCATTTCCAACATAACTACTTAACAGTTTTGAAGACCCATCATAGTACAATGTGGAGTCGTAATGGCACATATATAGTGCAACCAAAAATGCGTAAGAACACGAATGTGAGGCTTAAATCCAGTTACCAACTGGTACGCAGAAAAGGTTGACTAATATTGGGTTCTAAAATGAATTAAGTAAAGATGTGTGTAATATTGCATGTCCCCAAAGCAATAAAAGGTAGGTTTGTACGCATAACCTATTCCTTAGACATAATCTGTAACCTTTGATGATAGCCTTTGCGAGACCATGAGGTATAGGATGCTCTGCATTGATCCTATTTAATATGCAATAACCATCAATTCCTTTTGATGTGCACTAACTAGCATTTACAAGAGGTGGTGAGCCCTTACATGTATAATATTTGCTAGTAGTTTTCCAAACGCAAAACTTCTTGGGAACTATAACTAGTTTAAAATGTAAAAACATCCACCAGAGTCATAAGTCACTTTAATGGTCCGCATTCTGTATGGATATTTTTCTAAATATCACCTTGTTTTCTTTGTAATATGGATTGTTTACCATTTGCATCTTAGGATGGTCTCGATCCCGTTTTACTGAAGACTTTGTAAAATGAGTGATATGCTCTCTTACTTAAAAGCATAATGGGAATGGGGGGTTGTGCATCTAGTTTTTTAGAGAACACTTATTGAGAGATATGCCGTCATTTCGCATTCTGTCAATCTTTCTCCCATTTTTTTTTCACTCAAATAAAGTGATGTTCGTATGAGTCCTTTCAAAAAGATCATCACCACGTCACAACCAAAATTTCTTTATGGTTATGCCCAAAGCCTGTATGATTCAATTCCGAACATTTCATCTTCGGAGTCAATATGGATTCAATAATCCAAATACTATAGATATTTACATTTCACTAGATTGAATCATTAGTTTCTCTAAAATATATTTCCTTCCAAATATATTATAGACTATAAAAGATGCAATCAATTACATTCTCATCACTGTGAGGTTCCACATGATATCCATTTGCATGGGTTTCTTTGGAATTTAACAAGGTGTGATTATCTCTCGGTACATGTAGAGATTTTGTGACGTCTTTGTTCTACCTTGAAAACAAATTTTGAGCAGTGCTTCGCTCGATGATTCAATCCTCGTAATCGCATTAATAAGGAAATAGTTCAACAACTAGTTTATATTTCTACAGCTATTAAATAAGTGGTGTGGCCTTTAGTAACAAAAGTGAGATTCAACTCAAGTACTTTAGAGTGAATATATGTTACGTTTCAGGGGGGGGTCATATATTTTTTCATCCAGATATATGTCAAGTGCTATAGAGAATTTATGTCTCGTGGGAATGATGTACTTTTCATTCCATAAGCGCAAACATTGGATCTAATTCAAATAAATAGTCAATTGGCCAGGCAAAGTTCTTCTTGTCATTAAAGTTGATGTGAAAATTGGTTGCTACTATGATACACACATTACATTGTATATACCAACACCTATGACCAGGTGCATTTCCAACTCTTTCATTTATGATGGGAGCTGGAATTACATTTTAGCTGATCCCATGTTCGGTTGATACTTGTGTGTTGGAGTTATTACTACCAAAGACAAAAGTACATCTTTGTCTCATGATACATATGTCCCGTTTCACATGCTTCACTTGTGTCAGTACGTCTATCCTCATTACTTCGGGGTTCTTATTGTTTCCAATTTTTCTACGATTAGCTTAATTTGAGAAATTTCTTCATCTCAACGGGTCAAGAGAATCTCATTTTGAATGTCAACCATTTACTTTAGGTGGAAGAGCTTACTAAAGATAATGATCTTGTTGATACTTTAACATATACTGGTGTTTATGGGTGAAAACTATTTCTGCCGGTTTTGGTAATTTGGTGTGTGTGGATGAGAAATGAGTCTAAACCTTAAACAAATGCACTGCGCGGTGAGTGCTTGTAGATTCGAGAGATCAATCTGTGCAAGTCCGGACTAAACCAAGAAATGGCCGTTCCAGACTTGTTTCGGTCACAAAGTGAAGGAGATGGGGTTGATCTTAGGGAGGGAAGCGAAGAAGGTGTTGAGAATGTGAAGATGTTGGCTATGAATGACTTGTATCAGAAAGCTGAACTGGCTTGAAGGGTGTAAGCTATCAGTTCCGGTGTTTGAATTCGATTGTATCAACACTTGCCTCTGTTGTCTGGACTTGTCTTGTTTCTCCTGTTTGTAAAATAGGGAGGAGAACCTATTTATACAAGTCATTTGAGCCTTATTCACGTCTCTCGTGGGAAGTGGAGGAAGTGGAGTGACGGAGTAGTGGGGTTGTGTGTTGGTGTTACACGACCAGGCCTGCCCACTTCTCCCATCATCACTTGACCGTCCATGTCTTCCTGACACGTTCTTGTGATGGCGCATTGTGCGCTGCAGGCTGTAAACCTCCAGACCAATACCCCGGTATGTATCCCCCAGTTTGTGACATGATTGATGTCTGGAATGTGTGGATCGTGGGACCCACAAAAGGTAGCATGTAATGCTAAATTGAACAACTGCGTTATTCAGGAAGTTGATACTTGTGAAGTATCGTGTGTATTCTATCAGTACGCGCATCGAGTATATTCAGCATGTATGAAGCATCGCTGTTTGAGTGTCTCAAAATAGCCTCATATCTAGCCTACTTCATGTGATGATTTGGAAGTTGCGCAAGCAAATCCTCCCTTGACCGACCACATGGTGTGGTAGAGTGACGGATGGTGATCACCATGACGCCGCACTTACCAATTAACTCCTGACCAGGGCTGTATAACCAAGCCGGTGAAGTTGGACGGACGAGATGATCTTTGAGACACTCATCTGCGACCGTTAATGAAATTAAGGTTTTAGAAGAGGTGCGCAAGTATCCCTCTTCAGCCTGGTCGAATCCAAGCTTGGGATACAATTTTGGCCAGGCCGATCGTACATGCGTGTAGACGGCATGACGGTGTAGGCGCCCATACCCCATCATCTCACGAAAGTGTGATCCGGGCCACTCAATTCGTCCGGCGAAGTTGAGTGGTCGAGATCAGTTTGTGACAGAAAACTAGTGTCGCAAAAGCCGCGCATCGTGCCAACTTCTGGCGCGCGTTCCAAGACAACCAATTCTTGGTCGGTCTTGGCCGATCGGTTTGGAGTGTAGGTGGTAGGCTGGTGTTCACGCCTATACCTGGCTGTCCCATGAAAACGTGATCTAAGCCACTCAAATCGTCCGGCGAAGTTGAGTGGTCGAGATCAGTTTGCAATTTGGGAAGTGTGACCACGCTAGTTTAGACGCGCGTTTTGTGATAGCCAGGCATGATATGCCTTGGACGATCAGGTGAGGGGATATACGGGCCCACGGTGGTCATGCTGGTATGACCGGACCTGCTTAATCTAATCTTGGACCCTCCATTCGTGCCGGAGAAGATGGACGCTCGTGATGCTCAAAACCCTAATTTTGGCTTTCACGGCCGTGCGTCATGCTCTGTTCGGGCCCACGAATTGGGATGACCAACCGTGGTTGGTCCTGACCGATTATTCAGGTATGTAGGCGGGCCCTCGGTGATTGTGTTGACATGCTCTGGGCCCTTTGAATCTACATCTACACCCTCCATCTATACCTGCGAAGATGGATGGTTAAGACTGTTTTGCGACACATGTAATATGCCGCAAACCCTAATTTAGGGTTTTCCGTCCATACCGCTCTGGTTTGGACGTTTTGGCAAGCTATGCCAATCTTTTGGGGAGGCCGACCATGCGGGGCCCGTGTTGGTTCGGCAGCGAATATCCCATACCTGCTTGGGGGTTATGGAATTGATCTGGGCCATCCAATCATGTTGATGAAGTTGGATGATCGAGATCATATCCAGACTGATACGGATAGTCCGGCTGCTCAATCGGGCTAGTATAACACACCGAGAGTTGCTCAATCGGGCTAGTATAACACACCAAGAGTTGCAGCCTGTTGATAGGTGTAGAATACACCGTATTTAATATCTAGTATTTATGCTTTCTTTGCGAGTTTTCTTGTAAATTATGTGTCTTATGTGTGCTTTTGAGTTTATTAGGTGCAATGGAGTCATTTGGAGCAAAAAGACCAATTGGACTCTCTTTGGAAGATTCAATTTTACATTGAGGACAATGTAAAGTTTAAGTGTGGGGGAGCATTTATATGTTTTAGTTTGTTTTTCGTATAAAAAAAAAAAAAAAAATCAGAAAAATTGAAAAACCAAGAAAAAAATTGTGCTTTTGAACTCCGAAATCTAGAAACTTGTGCCTTTAGGATGACACCATTAGTGGATGGAACCATTTTGAATGCAGGAGTTGAGGAACCAATTAACTAAAAGGGACGAATATAGCTCAGAAATCACAAATTAACATGATAGTTGTTACCATATCTCGGAATATCACCATATACATTCTATTTTTATTTTTCCATATTTATCTATTGTTCTCTAAGTGCTTTGGTGGGTCACTAAACATCGACGTGTTATTACTGCTAGGATGAAATAGAGTGGTTGAGTTAAGGAAAAAAAAAAAAAATTGAAAGAAAAGAAAAAAAAAAAAAAAAGACCGACCAATTAGACCAAAACGGAATAAAGAATGACACTTGGGAATAGCAGTATGTGTGAAACGTAGTCCCTGTCTCCGTCGCCTAAACAAGCGTGGAATGCAGGGATCCAAGGCAACTATCATGTACTCGCTGACAAGAAGCATGCGCTTGGATCCAAAAGATCTAATCATGCCGTCTAAAAAAAAAAAGAGAGAAATTGGATCCAGTTTGATCCAATCATATAAAAAAAAAGAGAAGAAATTATTATTGTGTTGAATAAAGTCACTTCTGGTTCCCTTGTATATGCCAGTGAGTTGATGTAGCATTCAAGACGAATGCAGCTCAATCCAATAGGATTAGGTTCATCTTAGCAAAGTGACCTTCGACGTATATGGGAAACATCGAACACTTGTGAACATTCGCCAACATCTACATCTATATCCATCTTCTTAATCTTTTCATTGTGATTGTGGTTTGTTAGTTTCAGAGTATTGTGGCTTGTTCGACTATCTAATTAGAGTTTATTTACTAATATATGAATTGAATTTGCAAGGTACCTCCTCCTGTAGTCATTTTGGATTCATTCATTGATTTGTCACAAATAGACGGAGTTTGGAATATAGGTTTTGTAGGTAGACCTCTTGTAAACCTTCACGAGACTATAACTCGTCCACTAGGGACACCTAGGGGTTTAAAGGCTTGTTATTTATGCTAAAAATTAACCGTAGCCTCGACGACACGGAGTTGTTGTATTTTATTATTTTGTTTGATTTGCTCGAGGACTAGCAAAGTCTAAGTGTGGGGGAATTTGATAGGTGTAGAATACACCGTATTTAATATCTAGTATTTATGCTTTCTTTGCGAGTTTTCTTGTAAATTATGTGTCTTATGTGTGCTTTTGAGTTTATTAGGTGCAATGGAGTCATTTGGAGCAAAAAGACCAATTGGAACTCGTTCAAATACAAGATTTCTACTTTTCATTGTGTAGAGGACGAGAAGACGAAGGCAATGGCGAAAGAACTGAGTCATTCCGAGTTCGTATGAAGAAGTTACGAGCAAAACAAGAACTTGAAGCATAGAAGGGCAAGTGTTATTGACACCCAAAGCGTAGGTTAAGGGGTAGTCTTTCCGTTAAGGGGCAACTCTGCGGAGGAGTACTAAATAGAGCCAGTGTGGTTAAGGGGTTGCCACTGGGTGGCCCTTATCGGGGTCACTTTGGGTGCCAATATCCAGTCCGTCTGCACCCGGTTAAGTCAAATGCTTCTCGACAACTAGTTTGTCATTCATTACATCTCAAATTCGGGAGAAGGCGGCCGTAATGTTGAAATTGAGAAGAACACTTTCTTCTTGTAATTGAATCGAGAGAATGAGGAGAGTGGTACATTGAGTGGAGGAGAATCAATGAAGAAAATGATCTTTGTTATTGGATTAAATCGAGGTGAAGAAGATCGAGAAGGTGGAGGTTATAACAGGGTTAGGTGAGAAGCTCTTTGACGTGGAAAGGGAGGATTAAAGAAGAGATTAAAAGGGAGATTTGAGTACTGAAGTTAAAAAGGGAAGTTGGGTTGCTGTTGAACTCGAAAAATCAGCAACATAAACAGTGGATTCTTGGCCCAAAGATCGCTGGAAAACTCATGTATTGAATGTGGGATTTGCTGATCAGCTGAAGAGATTAATGGGTCATTGAGTTTTGTGAAAAGAGTGAATGAATGGGTTTGTCTTGAATCTTGGAATTGAATTGCAGGGAAGGAGCGGGTTGTGTGGCTTTGTACAGCCATTACACAACCATTTTCAGTTTGCATATGGCACACCTACTGTTTGAGAAAGTGCCTGATAGGAGGTTCATTGGCAGTCGAAGAAGAGTGCACTTTGGTTGTAACTTTAGACAGAGCTGGGGTACAATGGCTGGAGCTGGAAATTACAGTTCAAGTGGTTGGAGGTTCATGCTACAGGTTACACTTGGAAGTATGCAAGAACTGCAGTTGAGTGCCATGGGTTTGCTGGTTGGTCTGGTGCAACTACTGGCTTGAGAAGTTGAATGAACTGAAGCTGCAGTATGGTTGTGAAAGATGGAGGCATTGCAAGGAAGAGCTGGGATTGATCATTGAGATGGGTTTGAGGTGAGAAAGCAGCTGGTGGTGCAGCTTTGGTCTGTGGAATTGTTGGTGGTTATGACCTGTGGGTTGAGGTTGTTGCTTCTGTTCAGGAGAAGTATGAGATGCAGCTGATGTGGTGATTGGCGCAGGGCATTGAGGTAGAACTGGTGAATGAAAGATTGCAGAGAGCTGTTGTTGCAGTTGGTCTGCTACTGGAGTGGATGACGCAGGTGGTTTTGGATGTGCCAGGTACAAGCTCGAATAAGTGATGTTGCTGTGATTATTCAAGATGGTGATGTTAGTGTGTGGAGTGGAATCCGAGAACTGGTGCACTGAGTTGTAGACTTAGTTGATGTTTGAAATGGAACTCAGAGTGCTTGCGTCTTGTAATGGAAATCGTGGTGTGCCGTGATGCGGGGAGAGAAGAAAATAGTGCAAACTGAACTCATGTAGATGAATGGTTGTGAGTTGCGGTGGTTGTCTTGAAGTCACATAGCATGTGAATGGGAGCTGCGAATTGTCGTGCCGATTGAGTCGCAGGGCTACAACAGAGAAGTGAACAAGAAGGGTATTAGGATGATTACTCGTAGGCATTGAGTATGGAAATGGAGATTGGTGGAATCGCAGCTGCGGTTGGAGACTCGGATGTAGCTCAAGTTGCGTATGTTATGTGCCGCTTTAGGAGCCGAAGGTTCGGGGAGGAATGGCTCGGTTTTAATCGAAGAGGACATGGAATGAGGTCAAGACAAGAAATTGTGAGTCGATGGAGACTAGGGATGAGTTGGTGGCATAATCTGGAAGAATTGAGTCGTGTCATGACCGGCGGCTTGAAGTAGAGTCGAAACTAGAGGAATTGGAGCAGATAAGGGGTGTTGCTCATTACGCAGTGCGGAGCCGCATGGAACAGTTGGTGTTGCGGCAGCTTGATATGCAAGATAGGAATGGAAGCTGTGTTGCAGCTGCAAGCAATTGCAGGCCAGGGAATGGCCTGAGATTTGCATGCCAGGGAATGGCCTGAGATTTGCATGTCAGGGAATGGAATGAGAGCTACAGAAACAGTGCGAAAACGGAGCGAAATTGGTGAGCCGGTGAGCATAGTTCCGGTAGCCGGATTTCAGAACTTGAAGCATGAATCACAATATTTCAGTGAATCGCGAGGGGGGTACGAGTCGGATGCAAGAGTCGACGGCCGGACATATGTGCTACGGGTCACGCTTTTAGGCGCGTTTTCGCAAGAAAGAAAGAATTGGTTTGGATGATTTTGTGAATGTGTGGACTGCAGAGAAGCAAAGCGGAGCTACTAGAAGTGTAGAATTTCCTGGTGATAGTACCTGATGACAAAGGTGGCCTGAGATATTTTTCCGGTGACCGTATTCCGGCGCCGGTGACCGGATTCCGGTGATGACGTCATCAATTCCGGCGACACTTTTCGGACCCAAAATTCCAGAGACATATTTTTCACTCCTGGGCTTGGTGGATCAACTTGGAGACGGGTTTTGAGAAGAATTAACCTAATTTTGGGAAAGTATCCTTATGGGGAGAAAAGCATATATATAGAAAACTCTTTTCTAAACCTAGAGATATCTCCATTAGGGAGACTTCTACTTGTTTTCTAGGGTTTCACATGATAGGTTCTTCTAAACTTTATATGATGATTTCCAAAAACACAAGTAACTAAGTTTTTATTATTGGTTGAAGATGTAGTTGGATTTTGCAACCAAGTTATGATTTTTATGAATTAGTTTTCTCTCAATATTATCGTTTGATTTCTACGGGTTATAATAATTGCATGATTGATGTATTGCAATATGATTGAATGTTTGTTTAGTTAAGTCTAGAATTGATTGAACTCACATCCATATCTATAGCTATTTTAGGGTTTTCATCGAGCGATAACCTTGAATACGAGTAGCATGATATGATTCTAGGTTGTAGTGATACATCCTTGTAGTCATATGTAGAAATTGACCTTTGTTCGAATTGTTTGCGCAATGTATTTCAATTGCATTGATTAGCCTATTTATGTGAAACTTAATGCTCCTAGGAATTGAACTTAATTAGCGCAAGGCGTTAGGTTATTCTTTAGGTAGAATTCACATACGCAGCTCTAATGTGTGTCTTTGATGAATTAGGAAATTACGGAGTATTCTTGCAATAAGGTATTCTATGGCTTTTGATGATAGCGAGATTAAATACGAATTCTATTCATATATTCATAAACTTGTTTACAATTGAAGATGAAACCTTTATCCAATATTTTCACATCCTTGATTTGCGTGTTTACTTTTATTTGTTTTGCTTTTATTTTATTTTAGTATATAAAAATCAGTAAACTCCCGGTGTTTTATATAGGGAACCGAAACAATTTGACAACCTAGACCTCTCTGTGGGATCGATCCTTTCTTGCCCTTGCTATATTTATATTTCGAGTAGTAAGAAAGTGTAATTATATTTGTGTCGGCTGACAACCGGTCACCTGTACGGGTATTTCGTACATGATTTCATTATAATGCTTGGAGGTTCGTGTTGCTCAGTGGAGAGCAACACTCAGTCGTCATGCCGCACTGATAATGAGTACAGGATACAAGGCTGCTCACGCATTAATTAATAATGCTATAAATTCACAGGGTATATGGGATTGTTGCTACATGCTCCAACCTGGATGAATTTCGTGTACGATCCTTAAACTATAGAGATCAACCCAAGTATTTAGGATTAACGTACAATGTATTTACTTTTAATTATAACTAAAGCAATAACTATAATTGCGGAAAGTAAAGGAAAGGCACAACAAGATTTTGTTAACGAGAAACATCAAATGCGAAAAAACCACGGAACCTAGTCGAGTTTTGAATACTCTGAAATTAAGCCATTATACAAAGACCACTACCAACTTCATATAGTTGAGACCAAGTAAACTACCCTAGTTACCTAGTTTCTCAAGTATCCCTGGCCTATAACCAATGCAGCCAAGCACATGAGATCCTAAGATGAGAGTCCACTATCTTAAGTCTCTTCACCCTCTTTAAAGACTTTAAGCACCCGATTCATTTGATCGTCCTCCAAATAGTAAACACTAATCTGTTTGGTAACCACTATTCTTATCTCAGAAGTTAATCAAAGATATTATAGTTGAGCTTGGCAAAGTTGTTCTCTTGAATAAATAAACTCCTTTTATCGAGTTAGATCTTCTAAGATATGGATTAACAAGTTAATCATATCAAGTCAAATAGAACTACTAGATACAAATATTGAAAAGTACTACCAAATAATAGCTTGTCGATCTAAATACGACTAGCAATAACAAGTCTATCAAAGATAAACCATATCTAGTTGGATCCCGATTGATCAAGTTTGTGCACGAAGAAAATCACAAAGATAAGAAACCAATAAAGAAAATCTTCTTGTCTTCAATCTTCAATAGTCTTCTTACGTACCTCGCACAATGAAACTTGATTCCAACTTATGATCAATCGAGGCATAGAATAGTAATGGATGATTACAAGTAGGGCTGCACAAAACCATACGAAACCGTGAGACGAAAGCTAAGCCCGCTGATTTCAACCGAAGCCGAAACCAAATTCCCATGATATGACCGTGGTTGTTATTCGAAACGACAGGACTTGGTTTACTACTGGGCTGATTGCACAACCACGGAATAACAGAGATAACCAAATGTTACATATAATAACTAATCCCACTATCCATATTTATAATTTAATCACAACCATCAATTTTAGGTTTATTAGTTTCCTTCTTTCTATTCGACATAAGACACCAGGACTCCTTCTGCGGCTATTACTTCTTTATCTTCCCACCAGATGGATTCACCACCGACGCGGATTCATCGTCATCTTCTTTTTCTTCTTATATTCGACTAATCCGAACAATGGGTGTTGATTAAGTTTAGTAATCAAGGTAAATATGTGGAAGAACTTGGTCTCCGATTGAATTGATTTACTTGTTTTATATGTTTGATATTCGGAGTTTCTTGCTTGAATAAGGGTTTGTGCTTTCGATTTTGTTAAGGGTTTCTCTCAATTTTGATGTTGATTATTAGAAAATCTAAAAGCCATACGGTGGATCAAGTGTTAGGATTCGAGATTTTCTAAATTTGTAAGTATCTCTCTTTTTTTCCTCTTGTAATTTGTAGGTGTAGGAGGAGATGCGTAGAGATAAAATAATTGTGTCAAGCTTCTTTCGGATCTTTTATTGAAATTGCGTAACCATCGCTAGAATGGATTCTTTGGAGAAGAAAAGATTATCAAGGTAGGAAATGATGGGTTTTGTTTCACATTTTAGTTTAATGGATTCTTTTGGAGTAGAAAATATTTTTTGATTAAACGCAGTGAAAGGGTTTTAATGAAATTAGTTTTGATTTGTTTTGGTTGATTTGTTCATGGGATCGAAATAAATGAGGAATATCTTTTGTTTTTATGATTTATTTGGGATTGGTCGGAACTCTGTTGGAGTGTATGTGCTGTTGATGGTGGATTTTCTTTTAAGGTTAAATTTGTAAAAACCGAGGAAAAACCATGCGGCGACATCTTGTAAAAGATAAAGCCGTTTATAAATCTTTGGATACTCCCTCACTTAATTCACCAAGAATGGAGCATGTAGCAACAATCCCGTTACAGCGAATACATGAAATTCCCTCAGGGTTGGAGCATGTGGCAACAATCCCTTCGTAGTGAATTTCATATCGACCTTCGTATTTCGATACTCATTATTAGTGTGGCATGATGGTGAGTGTTACTCTTACAGAGTAACCGAACCTCAAGCACTATAATGAAATCATGTACGAAATACCGTCTGGTGACTCTCGGTGTGTTATACTAGCCGATTAGGCCCTCTCGGTGTGTTATCTGCCTAGATTGAGCATTCGTTGTAGTATGCCAGGTCGGGATATGATCATTCGCGATCATCCAACTCCATAAGCATGATTGGATGACCCCGGATCAGTTCCATCACTAGCGGTATGGAATACCCAACGGCCCGACCCGCATGGTCGATCATTGGCCTAACTTGCGGCCCAGGTTCATACCGAGCATTATGGACGGAAAACCTAAATTAGGGTTTGCGGCGTCATTACATGTGTTACGAGCGATCCTCAACCATCCATCTTAGCGGTATAGATGGAGGGTGTAGATGTAGACTTAAGGGCACAGGCATGTCAACCGATCATAGTGGGAGCCACTTCTACCCTGATGTCGGTCAAGACCAGCAATATTTAGCCGTGACAAAATCGTCACCCAAACAAGAGGCAGCACGGCTTTGAAAGCCAAAATTAGGGTTTGAAAGCCATCACGCGCGTCCATCTTCTCGACAGCAGATGGAGGTCACTGATTAGGCAAGGGCGGGTCATGCCGCGTGCCACCACCAGTGGGCCATCCGCCTACCTCCATGTGTTCGGCCGAGGCATATCATGCACGAGTCGATCAACGTGCGTCAAACTAGCATGGCCCGCCTCCCAAACCCATGGCCAGTCTGGACAGCTCAAGCTTCATAGGATGATTTGGAGCCAAGCGAATCACGTTTTCATGGGATATTCGGGTATAGGCATGAACACCCATCCTGCCATCTTCCACGTCAAACCCATCGACCAAGACCGACCAAATTAGGTCGTCTTGGAGCCAGCCGGAAAAAGCATGATGCGCGGCCTTTGCGGCATCGATTTCACTAGTGCAAAATCGATCTCAACCCACTCCTCTTTGCGGGGTCAAATTGGAGTGGCCTTAGATCGCACCTTCATGAGGCGAGTGAGATATGGGCGTACGCACACCGGCATCACATCTCGCACATGCCGTCGGTCCTCTCCCAGGAAATCCCCTTACCATGCTCGGTTTCGACCAAATTTGAAGAGTAATGCTTGCGCGCCTGTTCGAAATAACCGTAATATTCGTGCAAGAAGCCCCACGAGATAGGTGTCTCAAAGATCATCTCATCCGTCCAGCTTCACCCCGACTTGGTTATATACAGCCACGGTCGGGAGTTATTTGGTTAGTGAGAACAAGGCGTTACCCGTCGCTGCCACGCCGTGTCTGGGTACCTGCGCAAAATACACGCGATGCTTCCGCAGTATACGACTTCTGCGAATAACCCAGTTATTCGATTCGGCGATACATGCTATCTTTAGAGTAGTTCACGATCCACATTCCGGATATTAATCATGTCACAAGCTGGGGGGATACATCTTTGCGGTGTTGGTTTGGCGGTTTCAGCGGTGCAACGCGCCATCACAGAACGTGTCGGGAAGTCATGGACGGTTGAGAGGTGAACCGGGAGAAGTGGGCAAGGCGAGTGCGTGTGGCATGACCACAACTCCACTACTCCATCACTCCACTTCCTCCACTTCCCACGAGAGACGTGAATAAGGCTCGATGACTTGTATAAATAGGTTCTCGCCTCTATTTCAGAATCAAGCAACACAAGTCCGGACAAGACCAGAGAAAACCAAGTGTTAGTACAAAATATATTCAAACACCAGAGCTTGCTTGCATCAATCACCAAACCCTGCTCACCTTTATTATGAAGTCATAAGCAAGCCAACACCTTCACAATCTCGACACCTTCTTAGCCCTCCTCGTAAGATCCATGCCCCTCCTTCACTTTGTGGCTAGAAACAAATGCAGGCAGCCATTTCTTGGTTTAGGCGGACTTGCAGATTCGATCTCTCGAATCTACAAGCACTCACGCGCGGTGCATTTGTTTTAGGTTAAATTCATTCCTCATCCACACCCCAAATTACAAATGTGCAGCGGAGGTATTTTCACCCATGAAACAATTGGCGACCACGGTGGGAATTAGTCTCTCGGTTGTAAGTCAATTTCTTCCAATCCGATTCAATTTTATCAATTTCCGAGAAAGGGTAGATCTTAGAATCAATTCAATCAATAATTTTCAAGATGGTGGAATTAAGGTGCGGATCGGCCGATCGATTACGGTGGGGCTAGTGTGGATAACAATCCTGGGTATTAGAAGTACACATCGGTGGAGCTACACATGGTAACCAGCATCTCGAGCCGTTACCTCTATCACTCAACACTGGCGGAGCGGAGACATCCCAGTAGGTGTGCGCCTCCACATCACCGAGCCGGAAGCGTGCGCAAGTCCGGCATCTCCTCGAGTGTAACACCTCCGGTGGTCACGGGCAACAACTTTCCTCCTCCATCCGGGGCACGAGGCCGGAGGCACAAGAGGAGGACCACCGGTCTATGCGTTGCAGACTTGATGGAGAAGCGAGGAAGTTCTTGCTAAGACTCAAGCGGATATGGCGCAACTTCCCGAAGGAGGCACTCGCTCCCTCAAGACCTTGGCGAGCGATTCGCGCGAGATTCCGTCAATCTTTGGAGCCAACAAGAGATGCCTTATTCACCGGGAGCGGGCGTTTCCACTCGGACGAAGCTCGTGTTGCTCCACAGATGTTCAAGAGAAAGGGACTGACCACCCAACTTCATCACGTGAGGATCTAGAACGACTCCTTCAAAGCGAGGCAGAGGAAATCAGCGGATGCACGCCGCGCCCAACCTCCATACCCTCGAGATATACCAGCGAATCCCTCTTCCAGAGGTTACACCTCTCCCGAGTTCTCCCTCTCGGTCACCCGGTAATGCTCGTGAACGTGTCTCTCGGTTCTTGGAATCCTTGGGGAACATGAATACAATCATGTTCTGCTGAAAGAATTCTCAGGAAATCACTTACGGGAGGCGTACACAGGTACAACAACATCGGCCTATAGCAGCCATATCCAGCCGGAGCGAGATGGTGGTGCTTTCTGAGAAGTATTTCTTCGTATCTGAACAAATCACCTTTTCGAGATCTAGGAAGAATTCTTGATGGAACAACGAGCATCCTAGCGACCGATCAAAGGTTTCATAACTCAATGCTGGATTGTCATGACCGACGTCACAGAGCGACAATTGGTAGGTTGTGCATCAACGGGATGATACCATGTATATCGCTCTGGTAGAGAATCTGGGCTTTCAGCGTTCTCGAACTCCGCAAGTGCCAGCGTTAGTAACTAGCGCACCGGCATTCTAGAGAAGAACGAGTCGTTCGAAGTGAAGATTCCGTGAAGGGTCGAGGGAGCGGCGTCTCACGAACAAGCAATACAACCTTCTGGTCATGCAGCGAGTGTAGTGAGCGGAGGAGAAAAGGAAAGCTCGGTGACGGAACAACAAACCAAGCGGACATCTGAGCACACAAGACTTCGTCTCGAAAGGACCGAACAAAACTCCTACGCAAAACACTAAAGACACGGGTTTCCTTTTCCCATGAGCGAAGTGATAGAGCTCTTCAGAGCGTGGATCCAAGATGGCAGCAGTAAGTGCCCCCTGCTCAGGCGTCCTCCAAGCGAGAGAAATAGCAGATCCAGATACGTGCCTGCACCGCAGTTCGTCCGTCATCTAACCAAAGATTGCAATAGGTTGAAACAAATGTTCGGGAAAGGTAGAGACGGAGGAACTCCGAAGCTGGAAAGCAGGGTGTTCATAGAGACCCTTACCTATCGAGACTGCATGATTTAAGGGGATTACATTACTGAGGACCAGTACAATCTATGATGGAACACATATGTGAAATCTTGTACTTCTCCAAAGGACAGCGTCAAGACATATTGGCCCCTCAACCACGTTGTGTCAGGTGGCGTTTGCATCCGGTGGCGAGTCCGGGGGCCCCAGTCTTTCTGAAAGACATGAGCAATGGAAGCCCCGGGACTCCTAGCCGTCGCTCGTTTGAGAAGCGTTGAATTCGATAGCGTGTTGGTGATCGGCTTCCGAATTTGGCATCATTGTGTCAAGACCTTGAGATGACGGCAAGATTTGACGAGGAAGACTGCACTGCGTCACTTGATGTAGTTAAGAGACGGCGGGAGAGCTTAGGGTGCATGTAGATACGTTGATCTTGAGAAGTCAGGTCTGGAGTGATGCCTCGTTGCAGCTCAAAGTTACTACATAGTCAAAGGCTCCTTCCCAACTACGACATGATCACTAGAGGCGCTCTTGGATGCGGGACAGCAAGAGCCATGCGGGATAGTCATGTCCTCTTACGGTTTGGTGCACAAAGAAAGAATCTCCATGCGCCTGTGGACCTCCACGATGATTGTTTTGCGCTTTTGCGTTACCCGACAAAAAACGTGCTTGTTGTGACACTGACTTCAGGGAGGCACAGCCTTTGGCATACATTGAGAGGTCCCGATGTCAAGTAAGAGTCTCACCGCCTGACTCTCTTTGCAACCTACTCGCCCGGTCCATTGATGAGTCACGGGGGTGGCTCCAGATCAGTCAAACCTTGGCTAAACGAGGATGAATGAGGACTCGTGCCAACAGGCGTTCATCGGGAGGCGTGGGGCTGTTTTGGTCAAGAAGCCGAGTGCGGCGAGGTCCAGAGTATGCGCACGATCAAACCCGTTTGGAGATTGGAGACACGGTGACAGGCGACTTCCCGTTACGATGTTGGGAGCGTGCGCGGTGATGGCCAGCCCTCCACCCGGCTTGCCTACCGAAAGAAGATGGGCCGGTACACTGGTAGCGAGATGTTGTCCTGGGCGGCTCTGCCAAAACTCATGCGGCCCGATAAACTAGAGGGCATAACAATTTCCAGGTGGCTCCAAACCCTACTCAAGACTTGAGATCTTTGTGCTGCCACTTGACTACCTCCTCCACACTTTAAGCATTTGCTCTTATTTCCGTACAGCGTTCCTTTCTTTGAGTTTCATGCTCATACGCATATGTTCCTCCGAGAAGAAAATGATTGCAATCACCCCGCATTTCCTGGTTGGGGTTCCAACTTTCAATTCTCAGTTTAGTTTGAAGTATTGTTTCCATCTGAAGACCTCTACTACCCCAAAAACACAAAGCCACCGAGTCGGCCCATAAATCAACACACTTCAGCAAGAGAGAAATCCTAAACAAGCATCTCATGGGAAGAAGAGGAGTAATGAGCGTTGTGCCACTGAGGAAAAATGGTTTGAACCATACGCTTTGACAGAACCAAGAAGATCTTGTCAGCGAGGCGCAAGTCCAGTGGGTCATTCCATTCTAGTATTAGCTTACTTTTATCACTGAGGATTACGTGTGAAGGCACACTTGCTCAATGCACGAGAAGGTCCGATTCGCGGTCTTGACAAAGAATTATAAAAGAAAACTTTATTCAAGCAATCAAATGGAGGAAAAACCTTGAACAGGCCTTGCCACAATTGGCTGAGAAGATGTTCAAGCGTTACAGAACATACTTGGAAAGAAGAAGAAGAAAAGAGGAGTTTTAGTAGTCGAGAGGATCGGCATCAGTCTTTGCTGCCTGTAACGAGGTTACGCGGCGCCGTAGCAGCGCATGTGATGCTCACTCCTTCGAATCTACCTCAGCTGCCGTCACACATCTCCGCGTGTGGCGGCCGTTCCATCCCAACACTCACCGTGGGACATCAAAGGCATAGACATACACCGGAGGGTAACAAGTGCTTTCCACGTGTTCGGGTTCCGTGCAGCCCTCAGCATCGAGTGGGGTATCACGCCGTCCTGGATGGTGTCCTGCCACATCTTCACTCCGGAGGTTGTTTGTGCTCAGCTCTCCGCCTCTTCAGCAGCCGCACACATAAATCTCTACGCACCTTGCGCTTACAAGTGTCCGCGAGCGATTTCCTCGTGCCTCCCATGGCTCCTCCATGTCAATCCCCGCAGTGAAAGTGCCTGGATGCGATCCTCTGGCAACCATCTGAAGGTGGGAGATAGACATCCCACGTATCGCCGCGGCCGACCCCAGCGAGCGGTCGATCTTAGCCATTACGTCTTCATGTGCACGGTTTCGGGCCTGCTTGACTTGAAACTTCTTTACGGGAGCAACAAAGCGAATTGTCGTGCCGCTTCCATGATAAGCTGCAAGGAGGGGGAGGTTATGAGCACACACGAAAAAAAAAAAAGAAAAAGAAAAAATCAAAATCCGTGATCGGTTAATCGAAAAATCGAAACGATTACAGAGATATAGAATAAGCGACCACGTGAGATGATTCTTTATAATCTCACGGAGTGTGAGAGATCCCGAGAAGCAAAAGAAGTCTTTACTTGCCACCTATGAAGGCGCTAATTCGGGACAACAATCGTGCAGGCTTATCGAGATATACACGAGAGGAAGCCGTGTATGATGAAGAAGCACACAGAAGAGCGGTAGAGCTCAAATATGTACAAGAGGAACCAAATGCGAAGCTCACCCCGGATCAGAGTCCACCCATGTTCCTTCGCATCCTTAATCAGGAACCAACCCGGTTCCGGGCAGCGCAGACTATTCAGGTAAATATGTATCTACTTTAGCACTAGTCTGACGTACGTATATGTGTGTCACCATCTCATGCACCTACCACGCAATAGTGTAACCATTATGTGCTAGGCAGAGGAACTAATGTTGATGGTGGATTTTCGTTTAGGTTAAATTTGTAAAAACCGAAAAACCATGCGGCGACATCTTGTAAAAGATAAAGCCATTTCAAGTGTTGGATACTCCCTCACTTAATTCACCAGAATGGAGCATGTAGCATGTCCACTATTGCAGCAATACATGAAATTCCTCAGGGTTGGAGCACTGTGTATGATCCCTTCACGTGAATTTCCGTATCGAGCCTTGTATTTCCAGTACTCATTATCGGTGTGGCATGACGGTGGTGTTACTCTTGCGAGTAACACGACCTCAAGCACTATAATGAAATCATGTCTGAAATACCGTGTGGCGACTCTCGGTCGTTATACTAGCGCGTTGAGCATCGGGACTGATCGTATGGTCAGGATATGATCGATCGCGGTCATCAACTCCATAAGCATGATTGGATGACCCCGGATCAATTCCATCACCCCCAAGCGGGTATGGAATACTGCGGCCGACCATGGTCGGTCACTTGCTACAGCTTGCCCAAAGCCGTTCATACCAAGCATTATGGACGGAAAAGCTAAGTAGGGTTTGCGGCATATTACATGTGTTATGCTTGATCTCAACCATCCATCTTCGCGGTATAGATGGAGGTGTGAATGTAGACTTAAGGGCAGAGCATGTGCAGCCACGATCGCGAGTGGGACCACTGTACACTGACCGATGATCAGACCAACGTGTTGTGTGGCCTGACAAAATACGTCACCCAAACAGAGGATAGCGCCACCGGCTTTGAAAGCCAAAGGTAGGGTTTCCAAGCCATCACGCGCGTCCATCTTCTCGAGCACGAATGGAGGGTCACAGATTGGATTAACAAGAGGCCGGTCATGCCAGCATGACCACCGTGGGCCCATCTACCTCCTCATGTGTTCGGCAAGGCATGCCATCATGCGGTTGATCAAGCATGCGTCCCAAACTAGCATGGCCACGCCTCCCAAGCACCTGGCAGTCTCTGACCGCTCAACTTCACTTAGGATGATTTGAGTGGCTTAGATCCACGTTTTCATGGGATATTCCGGTATAGGCGTGAACATCGACTTCACCATCTTCGCGTCAAGCCCATCGACCAAGGCAGAGCCAAATTGGAGTACGTCTTGGAGCCGCAGCCGGAAAAAGCATGATGCGGCGGCCTTTTGCGGCATCAGTTGTCCTATTGCAAAATCGATCTCAACCACTCCTCTTCTTGCAGGTCAAATTGGTGGCCTAGATACGCTACCAACCGTGAGACAGTGAGGTATGGACGTGCACCTTGGCATGCTGTCTACCCATGCCACGTCGGTCCTCTCCAAATCCCTTTCCATGCTCGGTTTTCGACCAAAGGCTGAAGAGTGATGTGGCCCTCTTACTAAAACCTAATATTCGTCAGAATTCGCGGATGAGTGTGCCAAAGATCATCTCATCAGTCCAACTTCACTGACTTGGTTGATACAACCACAGTCGGAGTTATTTGGTTAGTGAGGCGTCATTACCCATCACTTTACCACACCATAATGCGATACCTGCATAAAATACACACGATACTTCACAAGTATCGACTTCGGCTCTTGCGATTGATTCCAGATGTACGTGCTATCTTTCGTGGATCCACGATCACACATTCCGAGACATCAATCATGTCCTGGCGGGGGATACACTCTGCAGGGTATTGAGTGCAGCGGTTTACGGGCGTGCGTGCAGCCGCCATCGCAAGAACGTGTCGGGGAAGTCATGGACGGTTAGAGATGAAGCAGGGGAGAGGTGGGCGAAGCCCGGGTCGTGTGGCAC